>OZ010596.1:568588-578588 GCA_963932145.1 Acanthosepion lycidas
TATATTATATATATATATACACATACAGATATATATATATATATAATATACATATACAGATATATATATATATATATATACACATACAGATATATATATATATATACATATACACATACAGATATATATATATTTACATATACACATACAGATATATATATATACATATACACATACAGATATATATATACATATACACATACAGATATATATATATATATACATATACACATACAGATATATATATATATATATACATATACACATACAGATATATATATATATATACATATACACATACAGATATATATATATATATACATATACACATACAGATATATATATATATATACATATACACATACAGATATATATATATATATACATATACACATACAGATATATATATATATATATACATATACACATACAGATATATATATATATATACATATACACATACAGATATATATATATATATACATATACACATACAGATATATATATATATATACATATACACATACAGATATATATATATATATACATATACACATACAGATATATATATATATATACATATACACATACAGATATATATATATATATACATATACACATACAGATATATATATATATATACATATACACATACAGATATATATATATATATACATATACACATACAGATATATATATATATATACATATACACATACAGATATATATATATATATACATATACACATACAGATATATATATATATATACATATACACATACAGATATATATATATATATACATATACACATACAGATATATATATATATATACATATACACATACAGATATATATATATATATACATATACACATACAGATATATATATATATATACATATACACATACAGATATATATATATATATACATATACACATACAGATATATATATATATATACATATACACATACAGATATATATATATATATACATATACACATACAGATATATATATATATATACATATACACATACAGATATATATATATATATACATATACACATACAGATATATATATATATATACATATACACATACAGATATATATATATATATACATATACACATACAGATATATATATATATATACATATACACATACAGATATATATATATATATACATATACACATACAGATATATATATATATATATACATATACACATACAGATATATATATATATATATACATATACACATACAGATATATATATATATATATACATATACACATACAGATATATATATATATATATACATATACACATACAGATATATATATATATATATACATATACACATACAGATATATATATATATATATACATATACACATACAGATATATATATATATATATACATATACACATACAGATATATATATATATATATACATATACACATACAGATATATATATATATATACATATACACATACAGATATATATATATATATATACATATACACATACAGATATATATATATATATACATATACACATACAGTATATATATATATATATACATATACACATACAGATATATATATATATATACATATACACATACAGATATATATATATATATACATATACACATACAGATATATATATATATATACACACATACAGATATATATATATATATACACACATACAGATATATATATATATACACACATACAGATATATATATATATATACACACATACAGATATATATATATATACACACACATACAGATATATATATATATATACACACATACAGATATATATATATATATACACACATACAGATATATATATATATATACACACATACAGATATATATATATATACACACATACAGATATATATATATATACACACATACAGATATATATATATATACACACATACAGATATATATATATATACACACATACAGATATATATATATATACACACATACAGATATATATATATATATACACACATACAGATATATATATATATATACACACACATACAGATATATATATATATACACACACATACAGATATATATATATATATACACACATACAGATATATATATATATATACACACATACAGATATATATATATACACACACATACAGATATATATATATATATACACACACACATACAGATATATATATACACACACACATACAGATATATATATACACACACATACAGATATATATATACACACACATACAGATATATATATATATATACACACACATACAGATATATATATATATATATATATATACACATACAGATATATATATATATATATAGGTAATTTGATTTTTGCATTTGTTAGGTGTTTTTTTAGTAATTTTAAAATCAAAAATCAAATTACCTATATCTACACACAAAATTATAAAAATGTGCCAACTAATTACCAAGCTATGCTTCTTTACTTTTAATAACCATTATTACAGGCAGAAATTTGGTTTGCCAATGGGATCTCCTCTCAGCGGCGTTCTTGCGTGTCTATTTTTAGAATTTCTAGAAAGTGACTCATTCAAAAATATTCTCCCTACAAACTCTTCATATTTCAGATACATAGACGACTCATTATTAATAATTCCAAAAAACACCAATTTAACGGATCTTCTCTCCAAACTTAACAACATTGAACCTACAATAAACTTCACTTTCGAAACTGAAACCAACCACACTCTTCCGTTCCTGGACATTTTGTTAATGAGAAATAATAACGAACTTAATTTTGACGTTTACAGAAAGGCTACAAACAAAAATGATCTGATCAGCTTCTACTCAAACCACCCTTCAAAAATTAAATCTGGAATTATTATAGGTTTCTATCTAAGAGCATTAAGAATCTGTAGTCCCCAATATTTACTTAAAGAAGAAACATACATAGAAAACACATTCAAAAACCTACAATACCCATATCATTTCATCCACAGCGCAAGAAGAAAGGCATACAAAATATACAACCGCAACAAGACTAATAACATAATCCGCAATAGTAAATCACATGAAAACAGATACATAATACTACCGACCAATTCTGTCACGTCCACTATCCAGAATAACCTATCCCGTCTAAATAATCTTGAAATAGTCACAAACACTTCCAAAACCATTATGGATATACTAAGATCTTCAAACAATAATAGCACTAATATTTCTGAAGCAGGCATTTATAGAATAAATTGCCAAAACTGTTCCTCTCAATATATTGGAGAAACAAGTAGAAGTTTGAGAAAACGCATTTATGAGCACAAAAGAGACCTCACAAAAAACAACTTAGCTAATGCACTAGTCATACATAGAAATAAATTCAACCATAATTTTGATTTTAAAAATGCTACACTCATAAAAAAAGAAAATAACTCACTCAGAAGGAAAATTCTGGAGAGTGCCGCCATAGTAAACTACCCAAATATTAATCTACGCCCAGGTTTTTTCCCTATTTCACCTTTCTTAACAAAATTAATGCTCTTACAAACAAATATACACAACAGATTCATAAAATCAAAAGAAAATGGTTGAATACATCAACACAATTATAATTACAATATTCTCCACACGTGACAATTACTGACGTTATTTTTCAGTTAAAAATATGAAAATAGCGTTTCTCTCCAATCCAGTTGCTAGGTACATTCTGTTTTTGTTTTTATTAGTTACTTTGTTCATTTAATTTCATTTTCGTATTTTGCTTTGATAAAGTCCACATTGGACGAAACGCGTCAGCAATTACCAGTTTTCCTATTGTCATTTTTATTCATAAATATTGTCTCTCTACTGATTAATTCGGAGAAATTTTCATATTCACATATATATATATATACACATATATATATATATATATATATATGTATACATACATGTATACATATATACATAAAAAACTTTTTATGTTAATACCAAAGGTTTTAGTAAAATCCAATAATTGCATATATTTTCTAAGATTTTTTAAAATCACTTTTTTTATGACATAAAAAGGCAATGATATTTTATAACAATGTTTACACAAAGTAAACAACATTCTTAAATGTAAATATCTCCAATTCTGCTTGAAATGTAGAAATAACCTTTTTCCATTTTTTTTTTCTTGCTTTTGATTAGCAGAAAAAAATATTACCAACAAATCAAGACATATTCAGTTCAGTTTAAAACTCCACATGATTTTAATTTCTAGATTCACAACCACCTTTCTTTGTATGCATGTAGAGAGAGGATCAGACATTAATTCTATATTAATAAAATGATATGGCATTTCTTTCTAATTTTGAGAAGGCAAAAAAATTGAAACATCTTCAGTAAAATACAGTCAGACTCATTGGTTTCTTTTTCTTAAAAAGAACAGTAAGAAAGCCTTCCTTCTATACATACATAAAATCCTGCTGAAATGTGACATTGCTTAAGCCATCAAATGATATTTTGTGAAATAATGGCCAATAAGAAAGCAGACCAAAATAAGCAGATTAATTATTCTTACTCTAAGCCAACCTGTAGCCATTCAAATAGACACTGAAATTCAGCACCTTTGATAAGCATTGACAAAAAAGAAAAGTTTCTAATCATCGTTTAACAAGAAATATTCACAGAAGCACAAATGTTCATATAAAATAACCTTATTTTTTTTTTAATTGAAGACATTTGATATGCATTCAATTTTTCATTTTATTTAGCAGAACACCTGAAGTTCCTATATCAATAATAAAAATATTCAGAGGCTTTTCACAAGCAGACTTCTTCAGCTAAAGATTGTAAACATCATTAGTTCTAAGTAATGCCCTTTAATAATTTGTCAGATGCTACAAATAAAGCTCAAGTTTAAATTTTTCCATCTAAAATAAGATTTATATTAATTTGTTTTATTTGTTCCCCCCACCACCACTTAAATATTCCATATTTTTTTCCAAATACAAGCAACAAAATTTTTTTTTAGTAAACTACAGTAAAATCTCATACATGAAAATCTACACATTTCTATACAAAATATTGGGTGCTCAATATTTATCATTACACTCAAATTAATTTTAATTTAATTTCAAAAATTTATCATTTTTGGGGACGTTATAGGATTTTTTTTTAATAAAGTATACAAGGCAATGCTCTCACCAAAGGATATTACCAAATCATTAAAAGTTAACAAAATGTTAGTTTGGAAGACCATAAAAAGATTCAACAAGGCTGGACACATGAAAAACAGGTATGGACAAGTTTGTCCTCAAAACCCCAGAGCTGATCAAATCCACCCAGAAGTAAAGAAGAAATCTGAAGGGGTCTCTCAGAAATCTTGCAAAAGAGGCAAATGTGTCCATTAGAACAATGTCAGCCATTCTCCATAAAAACCTTAAGATGTCTCCTTACAAACACCAAAAGAAATTGTTATCTGCAAACTATGGGGAAAGGTCAAGCCAGATGCCAATTCCTCCTAGAGTACATCTGGGCAGTGATGTGAAGAAATTTGATGTTCAACAGCATTTTAACAGCCAGAATGATCAGATTTGGTTTCGAACTGGAAATAAGGAGCCTCAGATAGTGACAAGGAGCTGCCTCTGTGATGGTGTGGGCTGTTGTGACTGTAACAGGAAAAGTCCTCTGGTTTTTATGGAACCAGTGGTTAAAGTCAACCAAAAACATTATGCAAATTATTTGAATCATTGTTGTTGCCTTGGGTTAAAATATGTTTTGAAAAGCCGATGTTGGTCATTCCAACAGGATTCTGCACCTTCTCATAGGGCCAAAACAACAAGAGTGACTAACAACCTATGTTCACCTCAAAGGAAGAATGACCTCCATCATTCACAGACCCAAATCCTCTTGACTACAGCATATGGGGTAACTTAGATAAAGTTTTTGCTACACCCCACCATAGTTTGGTGACTCTGAAAACAAAACTCTTGAAGGAATGAGACAAAATCCCTTTAAGTTTTATCTTCTGCCCATGCAAGCGTCTTCAGCACGTTATTGATACAGAAGGAGGGCATATTGAATAGATAGTGTATCAAATAACTTCAGAAACATTTACTTTTTGTTTCTACTTTGCCAAATATTTACAAATTGTTTTGTTTAATAAATATGGCCGAAACACCATGTAACACGATTTATTGATCACCCTGCATACACTTCCTTCAGGAATGTTACCTTTTTCATTTAAGAATTGGTTGTCACATGTCAAATTATTCAATTTTTAGACTCAATATTTTTTGTGATGATACTTAAATATCTACTGTAATGAAGCAATTAATCCTATGAAAGAAACCACAATTTCAATCAATACATAATAGTAGAATGTCATTTTGAGACAAGTGTGACAATGATTAATCACTTTGAAATAATAGAGAAATCATTAAAAGTCTACTCTGAAGCAGATCAGAAAAATAAAGGTAATTTTTTTCCTTCACTTATATTTTGTTGAAACGAATTTAATTTTTTTAAAGTGATCAAGTTTTGAAAAAACTAAAATTTGTTTATTCATGCTTCTTTATAAGTATGAAATACAAAGACTACTGTCACTTCACTGATGGAAAAATGATCAAGTTTTAGATGTAAATAGTTTGCCCATTTCAAATACATTTATTATAAAATATATTTGGTTTAAATGAAGAAGTCATAAAAAGGACTCCAAAACCTGCACATTTTGGCTCATACTCTTTTTCTTTTACCCAGAGTTTGTTGCCAAATAAAAAAGGAAATTAGCCCTTACAACACATACCTATTTTGATTAAATTCTGTATGTATGCATGTGCATATTCATATTTTAATTCAATGAGACCTAAAAATATTTCATTAAGAAAAAAAAAAAAAAAAAGTTCCCTTTCTTTCATCTCCATCTTTATTTTTATTGTAGGGTTTTTTCTGGAAGAGACAGTGTAGCTCCACTAAGTGGACAACTTGTGAAACAGTGTTAGAGAAGGGTGAAGAGATCCAGAGAGAGAAAACAAAAATAAACTGTACAGAGTATTTATTTCATTTGCTAAATTTATAGATACATAACCAATAGTAGACATTTTTCTTCCAATTTTAATGCTGTAATTTAGGTACCTCCATTAGATCACGTAAAAAAAAGCAGCATATCATGATGAAAAAAGGTCCATAAATCAACAAAAACAAAGTTTTGTCTCAACATGTTTATGTTGTTATGAAGAGGAAAGACCAAAGTATTTTTTCATTATTTTTTGAAATTTTTTTTACTCCTTTCAAGCACGTGGAAAATCTTTCTTTTTTTTTTTTTTTACAACAGCGCAGTAAGAGAAAAAAAAGTTTGTTTTATTTTGCGCTTTTCCTGAGGAAAACACACGTTAATTTAGGAAATTCTTGCAAAAAAATCAAATAATTGTTGGATTTTATTGAAACTTTCAGGATTTATTCAGAAAGGAATTAAATTATTTTTGAATTTTTTTTATTTTTTTTTTTTTTTAGAAAATCTTGTTAAAAAGAGTTTTTTTTTTTTTTTTAACATGTTTCCACCCACTTACATATTTTCATGAAATTTTGAGAAATTAAATCTTTAAGCACAGGATTTGTTTTATTAGTTATAAACAGGACTATTTATAGAAAGTAAATCACCAGTTGTTTTTTCATAGAAAATCTGCTTGAATTATAAGAAAAGAAAAAAAAAAAAAAAAAAAATGTATAAAAAGTATGACATTAGTTAATTAGAAAAGCTTTGACCTGCTTTTGTAAATATGTTATATTAAGGACATTATTTTGTGAAGAAATAAAATTTTTTTCGATGAATAATGTATTTTTTTACAAAATTTTTTTCCATTTTTTTTCATTAACTTCTTAATACTTCAAAAATCGCTGAAGCACGTAATGCAAAGATAACGTTAATGAAAAAGTAAATTTATGAATCGAAATTTGAAAAGCACATAACATTCGTTTGTACCCGAATATTTTTAAAATAATTTTTAAAAATTTTTATTGAAAAAACGTTAATAATTTCTATGTGTGGAAATGTATATATGACATAACCCTTAAAAAACTTTAAACAATTATCTAATTAAGAAAAAACTTTAAACAATTATCTAATTAAGAAAAAACTTTAAACAATTATCTAATTAAGAAAAAACTTTAAACAATTATCTAATTAAGAAAAAACTTTAAACAATTATCTAATTAAGAAAAAACTTTAAACAATTATCTAATTAAGAAAAAACTTTAAACAATTATCTAATTAAGAAAAAACTTTAAACAATTATCTAATTAAGAAAAAACTTTAAACAATTATCTAATTAAGAAAAAACTTTAAACAATTATCTAATTAAGAAAAAACTTTAAACAATTATCTAATTAAGAAAAAACTTTAAACAATTATCTAATTAAGAAAAAACTTTAAACAATTATCTAATTAAGAAAAAACTTTAAACAATTATCTAATTAAGAAAAAACTTTAAACAATTATCTAATTAAGAAAAAACTTTAAACAATTATCTAATTAAGAAAAAACTTTAAACAATTATCTAATTAAGAAAAAACTTTAAACAATTATCTAATTAAGAAAAAACTTTAAACAATTATCTAATTAAGAAAAAACTTTAAACAATTATCTAATTAAGAAAAAACTTTAAACAATTATCTAATTAAGAAAAAACTTTAAACAATTATCTAATTAAGAAAAAACTTTAAACAATTATCTAATTAAGAAAAAACTTTAAACAATTATCTAATTAAGAAAAAACTTTAAACAATTATCTAATTAAGAAAATATGAAATAAAAAATAATTACATAATTGCTGAATAAAAATGTTAATATTTAAAAAGTACTAGCTAAAAACAAAAAACTGCTTACTTTGCAAAAATTGTCAATCTTGATAATTCATAGTAGTCTGTCATCACCTTGTCACAATCGATTTCTTTGATAAATTCAGACACATCGTTAAGAAATGTTTGGATACAAATTTTTATCCTCTAAGTAAGTACTCTTTGTTTCATATCAGATTAATTTAACTTTAAATTTTCTAATTTAACTCAAATAACATGTCAAAAATATATAAATTTATTTTAGGAAGAAGTTTAAAATCAAAATTTTGTTTTTGTTTACAAATTTCTTAAAAATTTAAGAAAATGGCCGCTTTTAAGAAAATTAAACAAAAATCGAGCATATATCTGACATTCCAAGCCATACACCAGAATTATTTATTACTGTAAGTAATAAATTTAATGCTTTAGCTTTCAGTTAATAACATATTGAGACAAAACTTTGTTTTCATTACTTTTTTTTGAGCCTTTTTTCATTGTGATATGCTGCTTTTTTTACGTGACCTAATACTGTAATTGCATGTCAATGTTATGAAAACAGACAAAAAAAAAAAAAAAAAAAAAAAATTAGACAAAAATACAGCCAAAATAAACAACAAAAACAAAAATAATTGTACTTGAATTCCTCAATCAAGCTCCGAGGTGAGAGGAATGAAAACTGGTCAGCTATTCCTAATATTCTTTTTCATTTTTCTATTTAGTGCAGCTGTATTTTATTTTGTCCAATTTTTTTTAATGTTTGTTTTTATAGCAATGATTAAATTTTGTAGCACAATTAAGATCTAAGAAATGCAAGTGAATTAATAAACTTATTTCTAAATGCCCTATTCAAGTTTTACACCGTGTTAAATATAATTCATTTTATTGCTTTCTCATCTTGAGAAATTTTTTTCAGATTGAAATAGATCCCATTAATGTAGGGATGCTTGCAGATTTGAAATACCTAAAGTTTAAAATGTATTTCTAAAAGTGAAAAATCTTTCTTGAAGCTTTCTTTTTAGCTTTAATACAAAAGGCAAAGAAATAAATTTACTATACCCAGTAAACATTGACAGCTGAAGTCAGAAGTTATCAGATAGATGAACAGATGTGACAAATTTTTCGAATTTTAATTGAACTTGCTTCACTACCCAGTAATTTAAAAAAAATTAATATTTTATTGATTTTTA
>OZ010596.1:581088-806088 GCA_963932145.1 Acanthosepion lycidas
TATCGCTGCAGTTCAAAATCAGACTTTTTAAACAGTTAGCTGGACTTAGTTGCTATTTAGAAATGTCAAGTTTGAAACTTACATCATCGATTTATACATATATTTCATTAAATAATAATATAGACATATCTATTTTTCACAATAATCCATTCTAATTTTCTAATTATTTTCTTGATGCAAAGTTGAAATTCATCAAAGACACTATAGTTCTTGTTAACCCAACTACATTTGATCTCCTCCAAAATAATCTTCAAGGGTGAATTGTAAAGACAAACTTAATGTAATTGTAATTTTTGTGGTGGTGATTCTTGTAAACATGCTCTGTTATAATTATTTTAAAATTAATTGTTGCGATTACAAAGATTTCTAAACAAGCATTCCTAATACAAGAGGGGTAACCAGAAATGGTAAATTGCAACATGGTGCTACAAAACATAACCACAATGATTAATTTTAAAATAATTGTAATAGACCACATTTACAAAAATAACATGATTGTAAAAATAGACATAATATATCTGTATTATTTAATAAAACAGCATACACACACACACACACACATATATATATATATATATATATATATATATATATATATATAAAATAGCTGGCCACTCATATCTGAGGATACCTGTCTCTTAGGGTGGCTAGCCGATCCCTATTGCAGATGCTCGCTCACGCACATTTGTGTTTGCTCAACACCCAGTCCACCTGTGAATTATACTGCAATTATGCTGAGCAGACCTTAGTTACAGTTTCTGGGAGAAAGTGTGTTATCTAGCATGATCAATAATTTGAACAAGGCCAGCATATCCAAGCCTTCATGCTAGCACAGCTATCGACGACCCACATTCACTCAAAAAGCTTGGGTCAACCCACTGTGTAGTTTTCAGGCACTTTCCAAAAGGTGCTGCATGCTGGGATTAACCAGTCCAATATCATCAGGAAGTCATCTTCCTGATAAATTGACCATGGTGAGATTTGAAACCTGGGTCTCAGTCAGAAAGTGAACAGTCTAATCACTCAGTCATGCACCCTATATATTTTATACACACACAAACTTTTTTTCTTTTACCTAAAGATTTTCTTTTTTTTAAATAAAGAAAACAAAATGGACGCATTTTTTTCCAAAATGAAAGCAAAAAATAGCCGGATGATTTTACCCATCCATCACCACAATGTAAATCCTTTATTAAAAAAAATCTTTCAAAAGTAAAACTTTTCTGAAACTTTATTTGAGGAATATTAACAAATTTAAAGTTTAATTTATCTGATTTAAAACAAATATTTACCTTTAATTTAAAATATCCAAAAATGCATTTTTTAACATGGAGGTAGGTATTTTGAATAGGTATTGATAATTTTTTTCTATGTGGGACATATTTGTAAAAATTACTTGAGGAATACAAAATGCGAGTGCCATTCTTAAAATTTTTTTTAACTATACAGTAATCTCAAAAATATTTAGGAAAATATTCTCCATAATCTAATGTTTCATTGAATTTTAGGTACTTTGGCTTCAAATTTAATATAGTTACTGCTCTTATTTTCTTATAATATCATGTATGGCTGTGTGTATTTACAAAAATCAACAGGTTTATACACACACACACACACAAAAAGAAAAAATGCAAAATTCTTTTTAAAATATTAGGATGGGTCATTAGTACATGTTCGCATTTATAATTTATAAATAGTCTTAATTTTATAAGAATATCAGTTGAATGCTACAATACAGAATTATATAATTTTGTAATTAGATTTTTTAAAAATACAAAATTTTTTTTTTCTTTAAGTGTCTATAATATATACATCTTATTCATAAAAACAATGAAAAGTTTTTTTTAATTAAATAATGCCTTAGATTTTCAGTAACTGGGGGTATCGTTTTACAAAAAAGAAATTTCGCAAAACAAAAATTAAATTCTCAAAATTTCATAAAATTAAATTAGTGGCGCGCAAACAAATGTAAAAAATTAATAAAAAAAAAAAAAAAAATCTAATCATTTCATTCATTTATGAACAAGTCCTTCAAGTTTCATAAAAAAAAAAAAATTAACCAAAATTTCCAACGTTGTAAAAAAGGAGCAAAAAATATAATTGGGTTTTCCTCTTAATACAGATTTTGACGATAAAACTGTTTTTATTAATTTAATTTGTGGACATTCTTTTCAACATGTATGCTCATTTTTTTTTTTTCTTTAGCGAATCTGTTTGCGCACGCGCGTTGCTGAGACCCCAGAAGAGTGGAAGGACAGGTCCGCCTACGAAACAGGAGTCGGGATGCTGAAGGTAACATCAATCAGCTAAGTGACAAACTTTTACTCACATCAATCCGTATCTTTTAGTTTTCACAGTTCAGTTGTTACACCAGTCTTCTTAAGCAAATAAAATAAATTCCAGGAAGCAACACTTTGATTCTAGCCAGAAGTGTCGATCTCTAAATTAAATGCAATCCTGCCATCTTTACGAGCACTAATTACATTAGAAATAATCATTGCAAAATGAATAATCATTTATGATCAAGCCTAAGGTCCTTTGTAAAGAACACAATGAATAACAGAAAATTACAAAGTTAAAAAAAAAAAAAAAAAAAAAAAACCTTAAACACTTTAAAAAATTATTTGTTTGTGAAAAATCGAAATTCATTAATGATTAAATTTAAAAATGCTTTTGGTCTTTTATGGATTCTCAATGAAGTTATTTCTTAATATAAATTCTCTCATTAAAAATGAATATATATATAAAATAATGAAATTTATTTTTAAGACACACCTGAATAATTTCCGACAAAATAGATTTGAAAATTTAGGCATAAATGATGACTTGAAAAATCAAAATTCAATTGTATTTTAAAATAGATTTTTGTCCTATAGCGATGAATAAACGCACGCGGAAAAAAACAAAAAAACGAACGATTAAAAATTAATTTGTAACAATTCAATATTCATAGTAAAAATATTGTTTCATTAACAGTTAAAAAATAAATAATGTACATTTTATTTTCGTGCATATAACAAAAAATAAACATGTATAGCAATCAAAAGGTAGTGAGAAAAAAATTGCAAACAGTCAACCAACAATAACAAAAAAAACTAACGAATAGATAGACTAGCTCACTAGAGTAACAAATCGTGAGGATAAATTTTCTTCGACACACTAAGCATGGAAAGAAATTCCATCAGACTCAAAGAGATTAAATGTTAAGGAGGAGGGGAGAATATCTTTGCTTGTTCATGTGGTGACAGTACTCGTCACCTTCAGAAGAGTTTTTGGTTGTTTGAGGGAAGTTTCTACCCACTCGATAGAACTACTAGTCATCTCTATAATTGCAGCAATGATCGCGTCACACTAGCTACGTACGCGACATAACCAGGCCAAGTGTGTTTAAAATACATCTTAACCCGTCGGAGTAACAAAGTTAATTGTTCAAAAATATAAATGGAAACAAATAAAAAAAATAAATAGCAAACAGCAGTTATTGTTTAGCAGTCTCGAGACAAAATAAAATAGCACACCGCACCGCAGTTTTCCACTATGGTGTGTGTTGAAAATGTTTTTAAACAGCTTTAAAAAAGATGTAGACAAAAAAAACAGTCAATCAGAGAAAGATCGAGACAGAAAATTTCTCAGGCTACATACGTACCAAAGACAATCCTACATAACATCTGTCTAGTATACTTTCTATATAAATAATAATTACAAGTAGGGGGACTCAATTATATAAAATAAACTGTTTATTTTAGATCCTCCACTTTATGGCCACGAATCAGGGTGAGAAATACGCATGAGGTCTACCTAATGAGAACGTTTCACAAAGTTTTGCTTACACGACATTTTAAAACTGTAGATATGGGTTCAAATTGGGCATTAGATGGTCGAAAACCATTTATATAAAACTGCAAATGAATGTTCTTGTCTTGTGTAATGAAGACACACACACACACACACACACACACATGGATATTTGTCCTCGATTGAAGAAAGTGAATTTGTTAAAACTCCAGCTGCTACGACTTAATTGCATCGGATTTCAAATAAAACTACAAATTATCGAAGATCGGGTACATCTAAGTAAAGAAGTTACTTGAACCATACTTACAATATTCTACAAGAGAAGAGAGAAAACAAGACTTGCTAACGCAACGATAACAAGAAATTACTCCAGCTTTTATGAATACAATGTATGATGAAGGAAGACGGAGGGAGAGGGAGGCCAAAGAGCCAATCACAATCTTTTCTGACAACCAACAGCGGTGTAAAACAGGAAGATGTCCCAACGATAAAAAAAAATATCCATAGCTATTGTATGGATATTTTCAAATGTTAAGATATTAACACGAGAAATGATTTGTTGAAATATATATTAATTTTCTCTTGTAATAAAAAATAAAATTATTACATCCCTAATTTAAAAATTCTAAAGTGTCATTGGTAGTTTTAAAACTGCTTGCGTTTTTTATGTATTTTATTATCTAGTTTGTAAACTAGATAATAAAATACATAAAAAAAAAAAAAAAAAACAAATATGGGTTGGAAAAAAGATGCTAAAATTTCAGTTGATAAAAATATTGACAGATCAAGGGTCACACTGAAAAAGTAGGTTTTACAATAATTTCAAATCAATAGGATTCCTATTTTGGTCTACCATACCACTTACCTTCATATGTACAAATAGAGAATTATTACCCTAGTCTTTCATTAACTCATGTATTAACAGTCATGAGTTAAAACAAGGAATACTTGTAATTTTGTTACAAGACATCGACAACACAAATGTCAAATTACTCATCTTGTCAAATTTAAAGCAGAACTCCCATAATTAATTAAGTTATAAGGAACTTGGTAAACCGAATTGGTAAATCCAAAGAGGATGAAATCCTGAGAGCTCAATGTGAGGACAGAGCTAATATGTAATGAAAAACAAACCACTTTAAGGTACCATTACGATAATTTATTTCACCTAAATCCTTTTTTAAGGATTCAGGATCATCAGGTAAAACTTCCAACCACGAATTGAGAGGAAAAATCTTCCTCTCAATTCGTGGTTGGAAGTGGTTTGTTTTTCATTACATATATATATATATATATATATATATATATATATATAGATATTTCACCGATTTTACCAAATCTAATGGTGACAAAAAATATACAAATTACCAAAGTGACACAGCCAAGTTTAAATTGGCATCAAAAGTTTAATTTTTACTTTCTGTGAATAATAATATGGATATCATTTGTCTTCGAAAACAAAGACGACATGAAAACAAAGGCATACAAAAAATATATCTGTCATCAATTATTTAAAATGAGAGTTTTTGAAGAGTGGATATTTTAAGTGTCAAGGAAAAAAATTTCTGCAAAATTATATTGGCAATATCAATGGCTTAAGATTTGATAAATGGAGGGAAAAATGTTTGTATAAAAAAAGATGAACACTAAAATGTAAAAATAGCTTTTATCATTAAGAGCGGCGTGTCTTTTGCTAGAAAATTTAAATCAAGAGAAGGGTGAAAAACCTAGAACCAAGTGAAAGTCACTAATTTTTGCTGTCAGAAGAGCATAACAAGATTTAGAGGGATAAGTGAAATGTTATTTGAAATTATAAATTTACACAAGCTTATTTGGTTATAAAAGAAAAAGATTTGATGCCAATGAGTAAATATGAATCAAATGAGCTTTATTATAAAATAGAACCAAAAAAAAAAAAAAAAAAAAAGTTTAATCCAGTGGCAATCAAGAAGATTGATGGAAAAATAATCAGCCTGACTTCAATGTCAAATAGTTATGACTTTCTATTTAATCCTATTATTGTCAAAGACCAGCAGATTCATTTAATTGGCTACTTGTGTTTACTCTCATTATTAATCAAACAATGTTTGGCCTAAAAAACAATTTGGAATATCTTTTATTCAATAAAAATATAAGATTTCAAAACAAGAATATTTGTCTCAAGTGAAAGCAAATACTAATGCCAGAATCTATGACTTAAAGAGAAACAATTCAGGCTTAAAAAAAAAGAAAAAAAATGAGAGAGCATACAAATGAGACTATATCAACTCATTTTATATGAGGTATCTCCAAAGGTTTTCTAGAAAAGAGCATACCATGATGAAAGAGGCCCCAAACTTGATAAAAAAAAGTTTTATCGTCAAAATGTTAAGAGGAAATTTAACAGAGATTTCTGTAAAACAATATTAGATTTCTTCCATATTGACATTTTCAGAAATGCAAATTGTAGATCAATGAATAAATTATGCACATCTCGAACAAATTAATTTATTCATTTCTATTAGTTTAATGCTTCAAGAGCACATTCTAAAAGTTTCTAACTTTTTGTTGAAACCAACAAGTTAAATCAGCTATTGAATTTTGTGGTAATAATTCGCTTAAAAAAGATAAATAAAGATAAAAACTTTAGTTTTAGGTGATGAATTGAAGCAGAATTTTTTAACTATATAAGCTCAAAAATACTGCTTCAAAGCATCACAGTCAAAAAGCTTCTTTACATTAGGAATTAAATAAGAAATGTAATTTAAAAAAAAAAAAAAAAAAAAAAAGATTATTCTTTTAAGAATAACTCAAAACAGCTCAACTGAAATGCTCAAGAATGGCCCACAATTTTTAAATTTCAAGTAGAAATGGCAAATATTTTCTTTGCCTTCTGCATTCTATTTAAACAATAAAATTGTTATTACCAACCTTCAACCTCCCTGTTGTTAGTTGGAACTCCATTAACAATCCCTTTCCACATTGCTATCCCCAGATCCCCAATGTTCAACCCTGAGCTATACAAAACTTATGTTAGAACAAAAGTGACAAAATGGAATAAATCAATTGTTTGAAAATTAAGAAACTCAATAAGAAATATTAATGTAAATAAATTTCAATTTAAAAAAAAAAAAAAAAAAAAAAAAAAACTAATTTGAAGACATCTAACATTTATTATACATAAAAAAAATTTAAAAAAAGAAAAAGAAAATCAAAATTACATTTCAGAGTCAAATGTTTAAGATTTGGCACATGATATTTCATTGAATAAAGTTTTTTTTTTTTTAAGTCATTGGCAACTAAATATAAATTTACGATCAAATATATTTTTAATTAACAAAATTTAAAATTTTAACCTTACAAAAATCAATATATACTAAAGCTATCCACTACGATGTTACTTCAAAATGTACTCTTTACTCTTCATCTCACATACACAAAAATTCAGTACATTTTTGTTTCAATGTAATTAGTTAAGTTTATAGCAAAACCATTATCCTAAGATAACTATTCAATTAATTAATTTTAGTTAAAAATGTAGGTATTATTTTACTATTACACCAGTCTTATCCCTGGCTATTATTTTATGTTCTTTGAATAGTCAATTGGCCAATGATGGTGAAGTAAGGGTAGAATTGATTATGCCCATTTGATCAATAAAGGAGACAGGTGTAATAGTAAAAATTTACAAAAATTTTATTTTTCTTGCATTAGTGACCATAAATTAGTATGGGTTATTTTAGCATTTTTTTTTATCATTGCAAGACATTGATTTTAATTAAACCTTCATCAGAACTTATTCACAAATGAAAAAAATTATTTTTTAAACATTTTTTTAAGAAAATCTATGCAAAAATATATTTTTTACATTTATTAATCCCCACATTTAATTTGGGAAATTCTTTTTTGTACCACTTAATGTTTGAGGACAAATCCTTGGGGAATTTAAATCATGAATTTTTTTTGGTCAGAACAGGACTTCCAGTTACAGAACATCTGTTCTGAATAATAAACTAAGGCATAATTAGAAAAGCTTTTAATTGCTTTTATGTATAAAATATTATTTTGATGAATAATGAATTTTTACAAGAATTGTTTTCATTTTCTTTTAATTATAATAATTTATAATATACAAAACCTTTCTTAAAATTTTAATAAGAATAATTTATAAACTTTTTAATCTTAAAATTCTGTATTAATTTGTAGAATTTAAGTGATATTGTTATTAAAACAAGACTGTATTTATTAATTGTCCACAGGCCTATATGTGATTAGAATGTTTGCTTTCTGACCATGAGCCCCAGGCTCAAACTCACCATGGTTGATTTGTCAGGAAGGTGTCTTCTTGGTGTTATCAGTCTGGAAGAGGCAATCCCTGCATCCAGCACCTTTGGAAAGTGCCTGAAAACCATACAAGTTGACCCAAGCCGTGTGAGTGAAATTGGAAAGATGAAGCCGTTGGTAGATGTGCTAGCACAAAGTCACAAACCACCATGACCAAGGATTTGAGTGTGCTGACCTTGTTCAGACTGTTGATCATGCTAGATAACACACTCTCAGAAACTACAGTATAAACCACAAGTGGGATCTATGGGTGTTAAACAAACACAAATATGGTTGAGTAGGCATCTGCAATGGGGATTAGCTAGCATCCTTGGATACCAGTAGCAAGACCATTTAGATTTATTAATCATAAAAGTTCACAATTCAACACCCCCACAAAACATTATAAAAAGAATTTTGAGTTTATTTTATGCATGTATCAATTTTTGTAAATACAAATGTCCAAAGACAACATTATCAGAAAAAAAAAAAAAAAAAAAAAAAAAAAAAAAAAAGAAGTAAATATCATAAATTAAAAATCTATTAGTATTTTTCTAAAATTTCTTCAATAAGCATCTTTGTACATTAAACTATAAAGCCAAAGTACCTAAAATTCAATACATTACTTAGAATATTTTCTTAAATTTTTAAGATTACCGGGTAGTTTATATATATATATATATATATATATATATATATATATATATATATTATATTATATAAATTGGAAATTCTTGCAAAATTCAAATAATTGTCGGATTTTAATGAAACTGTCAGGACATATTCAGAAATGAATGAAATTATTTTTGAAATTTTTATTTTTAGAAAATCTTGGTATAAATTCTTTTTTTTTTTTTACATATGTTACCACCCAATTACATAATTTCATGAAATTGAAATTTCGAAAAATTAAATTTTTAAGTAGGGGATTTATTTTTTTTTTTTTTTGTAAAACTTGTTTCACCAAAATTCTGCTCTGAATTGTAAAATTTAAGATGCAATAAAGCTATGACATTACTTAATTAAAAGAACTTTTAATTGCTTTTGTAAATAAGTTATATTAAGGACATTGTCTGAAGAAATAAAAATTTTTCGATGAATAATGAATTTTTACAATTTTCAGTTTTTTAAATTTTAATTATAATAGTTCAAAAACCGTTTAAAATTCTTCACTGCTTTTAAGAATGAAATTTGATGATATCGTTAAATCAAAAGTAAATTTAAGAATCAAAATTTGAAAAGCTTATAACAGTCATTTGAACATGAATATTTTTAAAATAATTTAAAAAAATAATAATTTTTAGTGAAAAACGTTCCTGATTTCTACATATGGGAATCTATACATGACACAATCCTTTAAAAGGTCACGTGATTAAGTGTTGTCTGATGCACTGCAACTTTTAATTCAGTTCTGTTTCATCATTAACGTCAAAATATATTAAAAAAAATTTTACTTCTCTTAATTGCTATTTCACCAAATATTTTTATTTTATTTTTATGTATTTTAGTTTGGGTCATACCGCACTTAATTCAATTTTTGTTTAATTAATAAACTTAAGAACCTAAAAACGAAAGACAAATTTCATAAAGCTTCTTAAAAACTTACCTAAAAGTCAATATTAAATAATTCCTGAAAATATGTTAATTTGTAAAAATTGCTAGGTAGAAAAAAAAATTCGTTCACTTAGTTTTCGTAAATTAAATGTCATTTCTGGTCATCCATAAGAGCTGTCATCACTTAAGTTCTCCAATCAATAAAGAAAGATCAAAGAAAGATCAAAGAAAGAGGAACCCATCGTTAAGAAATGCTTCTTGTATATAGTTTTTTTTGTGCTATAAGTAAGTAATATTTATTTCAAATCAGATTATTTTAAATTTTCTAATTTTATTCAAATAACATGTCACAAATCTATAATTTAATTTTTAAAGAATTTAAAATCCGTTAGTTTTTCTTTACAAATTTCTTAAAAATTAAGAAAATGGCCGCTTTTAAGAAGTTTTTTTTTTTTTTTTTTTTAAATCGAGCAATTCCAATCTATATAATTTCTATCTGAAATACACTAGAATATTTTACTTACATGAAATAATAAATTTAATCATTTAGCTTTCAATTAAAACTAGAATGAAATCTTCAAGAATCCTTTTTCATTTTTAAAATTTAATTTTAAAACTTAGGTATCAAAAATTCAGTGGAAGTGCCTTAAGGCAAAGCAAATCGTGTGGTGTACGGACACATAAGTTTTTAATAATTTTTAATCTTAATAAATATTCTGTTGATATATTTTAAAAAGACAAAATTTTAGAGAATTTTCTTTATCAAAAGAAAAAAAAGTAATTTTTTGATTAAAAAGAAATCTAAATAAGATACATGAATAATAAAAAAAGGAACAAAAACAAAAATATTACCGATGTTGGTCATTTCTATTTTAAAACAGGTATCCACTATCCAGCAATTTTAAATCCACATCAGTCTAATTAAGGAATGAATACTAATAGTCTTTCTTTTCGATATTATTTTTACAACCTTTATCTTATCTTTAGAGAAGGACTTAATCAATTTTTTAGTGGTTAGTTGGTAAATTGATCATTCAGAAAACGAAAATAAATGAAGTCGAAAGTCAGCGGTTTACCGTTTTTCCAAGAATGAAGGGTTAAGATTTAAAAAAAAACACATACTTAAAAATCTTAAGACTTTTACTTCTTTTCGTAAATTACCTACAATAACAATCTCTCAGTCTTTAATAAAGCAACATTTCCTAATTTATCGAAAATAGCACATTATACTTATTACGATGGACGTCGTTAAGACTGAGTTTGGAGAAAAGTTATAAACAAAATGACACTTTTTTTTTTATTTCAAATATGAAAACAAAAAGGTGCAAGAAGATGGTTCTATGACAAGGTGAATACAAACTTCACAAAACAATTTACCGGCTAGATAATTTGTTGCTATCAATTTGCGATATCGATGATTATCGTGATGAGAAGTCAAAAGCAACATTAAATCTTCAATAATATTTTCTTCTGGTCTGAATTTATTAGGAGACGGTGACGACGACACATGGTAAGTCATCGACATTATGGCCGTCGTTGTCCGTTTAGCTATTTTATTGACTAAAAATAACGAATAATGACGATCAAAATGATTATACAGGACAGTGTACTGTATTATACTATTTGTGCCATTGTTTAAGGCAGATTAATTTTCACAAGAAAATGGTTCTGACCCATCTGAGACTTAAATTATTTCAGAGAAATATTTCCGAGTCTTGTTTACGAAGCCACTGTTTCGAAATAATCAAAATTAGAGCAAAACAATGATGAATATCTTTTTTTAGGTTATAGATTTGACTAAAATAATAATTAATGGCAACAAAGCCTCAAACAAGAATGAAAATATTTTCACTTTATTTTTCCTTCAGGATGGGATTTTTTTTTATTGATAAGAAAAAATAATGATCATTATTTTCTTTATATTTTTACTTTGTATTTATGATTATTTTAAAAGAATTTATTTATCCGATTGTTAAATTATTGCTTTTGAAAATGAAAAAAGAAAACACGTTAATGGTTAAAGTGAGTGAAATGATGTATTGAAAGAAAATATTGTAAATGAGGAAATAAGGTAGAAGCAAATAAAATTATTAACTAAAACAAAAAAAAAAATGTCAATTTTTTAGCGACGCAGAGAAAAAGAAAATGTAATTTAATTATCAATTAAATTAATAAATTTTATTTTTAATGAATGACAATTAATTACTTAAGCCGTTTTCATCAGAGGTTAAATTTCAGAATTAAAAAAGTAAAAGTAAAACTTAAAAAAAAGGTGTCAGCATCAAGAAAAATCAGGAAAAGTTTGTTTTTTTTTATTTTAAAAAAAAAAATCGATCATAAATAAGTCCAGATCAACTTTTTAAAAAAAAATTGTTTTTTCGGCTTTATTTTAATAAATAATGATTTACTTCAGACGTTTTCAATAAGAAATGGGAGAGAAAAAACTCAAGTGATACTTAAGTTGAATAGAGGAGGAGGAATGTTTAAAAGATCTATTTTCTGATCGAAACTCATCAACAGGTTCAAACGATCAAAAACGCTAATTTCATTCATTCGTTTCGATTATCGTTCACTCATCATTGTTACAAGCATATAATTTCATTTTGTCAAGCAAAGAAAACTAAGAAATGAAATTAAAAATAAATCCATTTTTAAATCATTCGGAAAAGTGGGAAAATATCAATCAAGAAAAATAATGAGAAAATAAATGCTCGGCTTTTCACGAGAAAGAAAAATAAAAAATGCAAAAAAAAAAAAAAAAAAAAAAGGTAAAGATGTCAGTTCTACTAATTTGCTATCATCGTCGTCACAAACTACTTCAAGAGAACGAAAACTCCCTTACTGATATTATTAGTCTATGATGCCAAAAGTGAGGGTTCATTATGCTTAACAACTTTACTTAATACTGATCCCCCATTTTATGACTATTTGGCACGTTGTTGCTTCAACATTTCAATTTTTTCACTCGCTTATACAAAGAAAAAATCCTTTAGGTTTTCTGCAGTAAATATAGACTTTATGTGACGAGATGAGAAATAAGACTAACAAACTAAATTAAAATCCTTCAATGCAGCAAAGAACGGATTATTTTTTTATTATGATTTTAAAAAATACTACAAATTAGGACATAAAATTTTTAAAAAAACCATTAACCCAGGAATAAAATTCTGTACGTTAATATCGAAAATACGTATCTACAGTAACAATAATCATGAAGTTTTGTCTACGTAAGTCATTTTTCTCTACATGTAACCTTTAAATATTCTATAAATAATACAAGGTAGAAATATGTAACGAATGTGTATGTGCCTGTCGCTTCTTTACGTTGTTCTTTCTTTCCCTATTCGTTTAAAAGTGCGTGTCTATTTCATTTCTTCACATGCTGGACAACAGGAGGGCATTATTTAGATTATTTTCTGACTCATTTCTACCTGGTGCGTAGACTTTCCTATCTGAAAGCGTCCACGGAGATAGGTGAAAAGGATTGTTACCTGCTATGAAATGCGTCAAAATAAAAATACCACCACAAGAAGAAAAGCTGGAAACCAAATCGCAAAGATGGGTTCCTTTCGAGTCACGTGACCAGGTCCAGTTTGCAGAAAGCGGAAGTTCTGTGACGCTAAAGGAATGTTTATTACGGAATGATAGCGTTCGAGAATAAAAACCGGAATATGCCATTCCGGAATTATAGATTATACGTAGACACGATTCTAAACATGTACTTGCTGAAGTAAAAAAACGTCTGTCGCGCATAAACAATAAAATTATCATATCAAGACAGGAAAATATATTGACATTAGAAATCTTCTATATAGAAAATATTGATCAAACAAACATTATGTTATGAAAGTTACAGTTCAAGTTAATAAGTAAACAACGTTTTGTTGTGTTTTAAAACTTTAAAAAAATAATTTGAATTTCTTTCTTAATTTTTATTTATTGGAATGGAAAGAGAAAGAGTCTGATGATTTTTAAAACCAAAATCAGCTGTTTTACTAGATTTTTGTGAATAGTTTAATTAATAACGCGTTGGTTTAAGGAATGAATAGCCCTCTGTGATCGGCTCTCAGAACAAACAAAATTTCATTTGACTGAATTTTCTCATAATAACAAAATCTTAAGTACACACAGAAAAAGAAATTTAAGTAGCAAGTTCCTTTCTTAAAGAATTTTGGATTGTTTTATGTTCAAAAAGTCGAACGAACATTTTAAAAAAGGATCGAAACCGCCATATCGGCTCTGCTTGTCAACGTTTTACACAGACATTTGACTTAAAAAGCCGTGCACTTCCCCTTTGAAAACAACCAAAAATACATTTCACTCAGTTAATAACTTGCCATGAAAATTAAAACTGATTTCAAATAAATTCATATTTTTCGATTTTTTTCAATCTATAAGTAAATTAATTTGCACTCAATGAACTTTTTGATGACATAGAAAAAGAAAGCTATTTTTTTTCTTCGTCTTTTTGTTTTCTTTTATGTTTTAGTTTTCGTTTCGCTATCATCAGCTGATTTTCACTTAAAGCACGTCTTAACTATTTTTTCGTTGACAGTAAATCAAAAACTATTACTTTTTCGTTTTTTACAAGAAATTCACCTTGATATTGAATTTATAAAATAAATATTTGAATGAGATCAATGAACTTTTATGGTCATTCACAAAAGCGAAAAAGGAAAATTTAGTTAAATCTTAAATAATACATTCATATTTTAAATTAAAAAATTTAAAATTGTTCTTGTTTTATTGAAAGAAATTGATATAAGAATTTCTAAAAATGTTTTTTTTTATTCCTATCGAATTAGTCTATAACTTCGTAGTAATTAATTTACGTTTCACTAATAAGGTTTTGCATCAACCATTTAATAAATACTTGTTTTAATCATTGCACACGAAAACTTGCAGCTTGAAACCCCAAGGTCATTTATTTGACAACTAAATTGCAAATAAAAATTGTCGCTTTCTTTGTTTATAATCCCGAATCCGGGACTTGATTAATTGTTTAAAAAATCTACTTCTTTCAACTAATGTTATAGATATAACAAATTTAAAAAATGTTATTTTATTTCAATATTCATTATAAAACATAAAAATGTGTTTAAAAATAAAATTAAAAAAAATTGAATTTTATTGTTTTGATATAAAAATAAAAAACAACGAAATAAAAATAAAATGAAATTGTCTGCTGTTTTCTAGTGTTGCTGAAAAATTAAAACAATTCTCGATTTGTAGTTTTTAGCTACAACTTAAAAACGTTATTAATATTAATTATTAACGGATTTTGAAAAAGTAAGCAAAAATGACGATGTTGCAATTCTATGTAACACAGTACACACAGTGTTACCGACAGTCAAAATCCAGCAAAAAAATGAATTAACAACGGGATACCCCGTGGGAGTTGAATTCACCTGTAGCGAATTTCCTTCTAAGCAATAAACATGGATATCTTGTTAAACCAGGATCAATATGGGTTCGCTACATTCTTGAGCTCTAAAAATCAGTTTTTCTTGTTTGTTTGTTTTTTTACATCTGTTCTTTTTCATTGCCTTACCACGCGGTGTTGTGGGTAAGCGAATGACAAAATGAGAAAAACGAAGTGACGCGCTTTATTCCTTGAAAGAACTTCAAACTAATAACAACGGTTTTATTTTATTTTACATTTAGCTCCATCTTTCTTTCAAATAATTTGTACACATAGCACATCCTGATCAAGCTAAAAAATACAACTGTCAATAAGACAAATATAATTAGTGGAAAACTATGATACAAAATAAACACATAAATAAAATATCTTTCACTACAGAAGATGGTACATTAAAGTATGGATGAAATATTAATATGCATATAAAAGTAAAGCATAATAATATCTATGTATTCATTTTGGTCCAATCTTACTCCCCTTAATCATTATACATGACGTCACCGTTGTTATATACTGTATATAGGAGCAGGAAAAAAATGAAAACAACTTTTCTTTGTGTTGCCAATATAAAGGATCAATGCCAAATATCTCTTTGTGGGTGAGGGAAGCAACTTGGAGGATGGGGAAGTAGGTAGGGTCTGGCATTGAATCTTGTGTCAGGTCACTGGTGGTGTCAGTGACTGCCTGCCTACTGCCATAAGTCTCACGAGCAGGTCCTTTTAAGCAGTCAGGGTGTATACAACACTCAGCATTTTTGTAAACACTTTTGCTTTAACAGTAATGTTTGAAATTGGCTCTTTTTAAGTTATATTTTAGAAGAATTTGTCTTGTGAGCCAGATATAATGCTCAGAGCGCCTTCACAGAGAGCAACTTTTTTATTTTTAATTTTGCTTTTGTAGCATCACATCCGTCCAATAGGTTTTGACGTGCAGTGAATCAGAAAAAGATCTAATTTGAAGCAGAATATAATATTGTGGACTATTTTTAAAACTTTCAGCTTTGTAAAGAATACCAGGATGTAGCCAAAGAAATCTTGCCTATGATATGGACACCACATAGTTCTTGAAAATGACTGGGATGGTTGAAAATATTTAAATAAAACAAAAGAACAAACATGAACAGTTTATCCACAATTTCAATCCCAATATAAAACATCTTATTCAGGATTTGCAAAACTAGAATTAAAAAAATTAAACAGACAGAGCTTGTCATTTGAAACTTAATCAAACTTGTTTAGATATATTAGGTACTGCCAAAATGGATCCATTTTTTTTCTCTGAAATGAAGGCAAAAAATCTCTACCCCTATTTTAACATATTTACCAGAAATTAGGGAATTATCTGATTCAAACAAAATTTTCATTACGTATTTATTAATGAATGAATTGTATACTGAATAGGCTATTTTATTAGAAAACATTGTGGAAATATTTTGGGTGGGGTCTGTCCTCCCTTTTGATATCTCATATGTACTTTTTAATTTGCGGAGTGCTCAAAATTTCTTTATGGCTATATAAGGAAAATCCGAGCATACAAAAAAATTTGTCTTGAATCTTACCAAAAATACTTCAATAAAACTAAAAAAATCATTTTTTTGAGACTTTGTGCTTGGTATAATTTAATAAAGCATGTTATTTTACCTTCAGATTCAAAAGAAAAAAAAAACACTTAATATTTAAAAAAAAATTACTTGTAGTTTTGCCATGTGATTTTGAAATTCAATCTGTTGCTGTTTGTAATAAGAGTTTTTTTTTTATTATCTAAAGACATGTTTGAAGAATCAAAAACTGTTTAATGCTATTTTCAAGTGTGAAACTATTTTAAAAGAATTTTATATTTTTTATCAGTTTGTAACTGTTAGATTATATTTTATATGGATGTTTAAAAAGGAAATAATTCTGAATTACTGCCTTTGACTATTTTTCTCTATCAAAAGAGCAATATGATACATGATAATTGAATAACTTTTAAATTCAGAACAATTAAAAAACCATATTGGGTGCAATTAGATATTTTATGATATCAAATAGATAGGAAAATAATAAAAGCAATGTACTAAACTCAAAAGTATCATTTAACAAAAAAATACTTCTAATGTTGCATAAAAAATTAGAAAGGGGTGAACAAAGGAGATGACCATGGGAAGACTCCCCCAAAATAGTGTGTCTAAAAGGACTACAAACGAGGTAAAATGGAAATTGAAGGAAAAGAGAGAGTAACTTCTAGGGAATCACCAATTATATAGAATAACCCCCAAGCAGCATTGATGTTGAAGAGTTCTCATGACAAGCAATTTGACAGACAGGCTGTGAAAGATACTCAGCATCTGGTTTAGTCCCAACCTCCAACTGGAGAAGAACTGGTCAGAAGTTTTGGAGAATCTTTCCCTGAAGAGGATGGCCAAAGTATAAGTTATGTACATCTACTCCCTCATCCTTTACTGGTTTTCAGTTATGTCATTCCCATCCAGCAGCATAGCTTATCTAGTGAGAGCTTTGTTTTGTGATGCAAATGGTTGTATGGATGATGATGATGAATGAAGTTCACAGGGAAATTGCCTCTCTCTTCCTATCACCTGATTGTGTTCTTTCAGCACCAACTGAAGGTCAAGATCAGAGTGGAAAGGCAGAAACTTTCTTCCAAAGATTTTGCCTAAAGGTGGATGACTCTTTGTACAACAGTCATCCACTTTTCAGAAAAGGTGAGTAAATGGTGCTGATCTTGAGCAGACTGGTTGAAGGACTTGTTTTCCCGGGTTGTGGTTAGACATGCCCATCCAACCCAGTTAGGTTAGAGTAGCAGTTTTCTGTCTTTTGTTTTTTGAAATTTGTTTAACATAGCTAGTGTTTGAATGGTCATTGGTCCTTTTTACTTTTTTTTAGTCCCCCACATTTTCTGTTTTCATTCTTCCTTCCATCCCTTTTCAGAAAACAGAAGGTGTAGTTTCCTGGAGTGATGGGAATATTTTGTTTTGTTTTTCTTATTTTATTTTTTGTTTTCATTTTATTTTTTTACACTTTCCCACTGTATTTTTCAACCAGTGAACTTGCCTTTCTGCTATGTGTTAATTGTACAGAGGGTCCCATACTAACAATTCTTGTATTGTATATATTTTTTCATTTATATCATGGGGTTTATTTTTATTAGTATGTAAATAAAAATCATGTATATTTTTTATCCCCTTCTCTAAATGTTTGTAAACATGGAGCATTAGGTTAGGATTTCATGGAGGGAATGTGCAGTTTTGCTGATTGTATTATACAAGTGTTTCATATAAATGTAGTGTTATGGTAAAAAGATTATATAAAAGTGTGATTGGGTCAGCAAATGTGACTAGTTAAGCTAAAGTTAACAACAGTAATGACCAGCTTTCACCATTTCCTATTTTTGGCTTTGTGCCACATTTTAAGTAGCTATATGTAAATAAATATTAATTCCTATACAGATTTGAACCAACAACTATTACAGAAAAGTGATTGCTATTCTGTACCAAATATCAATTCATTTACCTGTAAACTTGCCAACATATGCTGTTTTACAAAATAGTTGGAACTTCAGCTTATCAAGATGATGTACCTAAAGCAGTAATAACTACACTTTTTAGACTGTTTAAATATAACTATACCTCGGTTTTGAAAAAAAGTGGCTGTAATATTTCAATGCTTTATGGACAAAAGGGAGACATGGTAGAGTAATGGATAGCAGATCGGATTGAAGAATCAGAAAGCCAAGTTCAAATTCCAGTTGAATCCATTATATACATACTAATACCCTTGGAAAAGGTATGAATCCTCTTTTTCTCCCCACAGCTATCGGTAAATAGCAGAACAGACCAGGTTCTAGAGCCTTGGATGTCAACTGGTCTACTGCAG
Source organism: Acanthosepion lycidas (assembly GCA_963932145.1). NCBI lineage: Eukaryota > Metazoa > Mollusca > Cephalopoda > Sepiida > Sepiidae > Acanthosepion > Acanthosepion lycidas. The sequence goes on from OZ010596.1 coordinate 600,034, forward strand.
ACAGAAATGGCAACCTACTGTGGGAAAAAATCTACCTTGTCAGTCATGTATCAAAAGATACATGATCGCCTAAGCATGTATCACACATGGCACATAACTGACTGATGGACAAAATATTTGCTAATGAGAATTATTCATTTGTGTATTCAGACAATATCCATCTATGAAGTGATTATGAGCAAAAAAAAAACATGTACAAATGATCTGTAAACAGTGTTTAAAATTTTAAATGAAAACAATTTGAAAATTTATTTTTTCAAAATGTACCTTTGATGTTTCTGATTTGGAATTCTTGGCTTATAATTATTATCTCTGATTAAAAGGTTTATGAACTTCCATGGACAAAAGATTTTGTGCATTTATATTGAGTATATCTCCAAGGATGCTAAAATTTTGACCAACTCTGAATCTATGAAATTATTTCCCAATTGTTCTTTTGAATTATCTGATATTGAAAATGCTCTTTTCATCATATTATGCAACAACTTTGTAATGTAACTTCCATAGATCAACTGCAATGTGAAGTCACTATCAATTGACACTAGTCAGTATGCTGTTGATGAAACATTATACATTACAGATGAGTTACTCATTCCTATTAGCTTCCTTTCCCCACAAAAGTTGACAATTCAAGGCAAAATATTTGACTTTTGATAGTGAGTTGCTAATAGCCTGTTTAGCAGTGCTTCACTTTCACCATTGAAAGGTGCTATGATATTACTGACGGGCCATAAACCACTATACAGTGCTTTTCATGGTTTAAACCCATTAAAACCAGATTGCCAGCAATGATACCTGTCAATATTTGAGTACATTTCTGATATATCACATATTGTGACTACATAAAGGTAGTTGGAATATATTAGATGATTTATGTAGTAACTGGATTTTGTCATACAAGTATATTGACACACCCACACTTTTTAAAAACAGCTTAACCAAAAGCTTAACCAGCAATCATTATAAAACTGATTTATGATATAAAAATTCTCCGAAGCAACAAAAAGCACCTTTCACAATTCATACTGGGTAGGGTTATCACCTCTCAGTGCAATTCAATTGTGTGTCTGTCTGTGGACAGATACACAGCTGGGAGAAAAAAATACTAGGAGGTGCCCAATCCTGGAGAATAGCTTCCCATGGTTATACCCCCCTCATTGCACTAGAGAGAGGAGATCAGTAGTCATACCAACACCAGCACAACCAATGGTTGCAGCGGCTGGGTAATTTTATGTACTTGGGCTCAACACATTAAACCCAGCCTTGTATCACATCATGCCTCAGTGGGGCAACTGGGTAAATACTATCTCCCACAGCCCAGATAACTAGGCTCAAAATATAGTATCTATTCCCAGTAGCCAACAGTCAGCCCACAGTTCCAGCTAGCTTGCTGGCCATCATCATCTCCAGCTTGCCATCAGCTGCTGCTCCAGCCATCTCAGACAGGCCTCCAACTGCAGCCATCCTCTCCAGCAGCAATGATATGCAATAAACTGTCCTTTTCAGGACAATGCTTTTCTCACTCTCTAGATGAGCATGCAGAGATATTTTTGCCTTGTGCACTGTAACCTTATTTTTGTTTATGTATTTTCTTTAATGAAAATAAACTTGGCAATATATTCTTTTTACTCAAGTCTTTATTTTGTTTGTTGTTGTCTTCTGTTATTCAATATCTGTTTGTGGACTAATATACCATCCACAACACAAGTAAATGTCTATGACTTGCTAGAAATCATTTAGGTGCAATCTAAAGATAAAGAAATTAAATCTTTTACTAACCTTAAGAGTTTTCAGTGTTAAATAATAATATCATGTCATGTATCCACTTCTTATTCTAGACCTTTTTATGCCAATATTTAAATATTTCAAACTTCCAGCAATCAACTGCATAGTTAACATTTAGTAAATGCTTCATAAAACATGCCAGAAATATTTTAACCATTTTTGATAAGTTAAAATTAACCAAACATCATCAAAATAACTTTTGTTCATTGCAAAGTGCAATAAATACTTATCAGTATTGTTTATAATTATATAATTGTAATTATAGAACACAGATTTTTAATGAAATTGGCATTAAAAGTATCAATAGAAAGCTTGCAAGTAATTTTCCATATCATTTTCACCTGAAAGATAGAATACAATTTTAAGTACCTTCTATGAAATTTTAATTGAAATTCTCATTGTAATTAGAAATAACATTTGAAGAAATAATCCCAGTACATCTGATAAAGATATAAAAATTTTAAAATAATAAGATCAAGTCTTGCAGACTATAATTACATTCATGAGTTCATACTTCACACTGTGGATTAAAATGCCTAGTCACTTTGTTAGGCAGCATTGTGGCTGAGATAGTTGTATATTTCCCACCAATACCAGTGATGATTGTTGATGACAAGATAAAATGCAATTTTTTCAAGGGAGCTAACACATCACTTGAAAAATCGTTACAACATAATCTATTTTCATTTCCCAAATTTGAGTATGTACTGTAATAAGTTTAGTAAATATCAAATGCCACATCGCATAACTTAGTTGATTACACAGTTCCTAGTATTTTAAGGTGCCTCCACTTTTCCCAATCATGCATACACTTGTATCTTTTCTGAAACATTAGTCTTTCTGTTAATTATGTAAATGTGTTATCAGTTTAAGCATCTCAACAATTATTCATCATTAGTTATTGTCTTGAGTTTCATCATTTTTAGCTTGTTTTCAGGAAAGTGACCCAAGAATTTTGTATATTACACATGCAAAATCAGATACACAAAATAAAGAAAAATGCTACTTATTGTCAGAAGAATGTCTTTTGTCACTCCATCCAACTTCTAAAATATTCCCACAACTACTTTAATTTATTTTGATTTAATCTACAAATTTTTAATATTTTTGCCAAAGAATAGAGTATATTCTTCCTATTTAGTAATGGTTTACAACTATTGACTAAAATTTCTTTTTTGCAGTTTTAATGATTTCAATATTCACAATAAACCCTTGAAATGGTAAAAATTTAACTTAAATAAGTTTATAAATGTTAATTCCTTTTAAACCAGCATATCTTCAAGATATTGATATAATATTAATAGATTGCTGATAAAGTAAATGAAGATCACGAATTAACAAAGATGTATGATCCACTAATTGAATTGGGATTGAACTCACAATTACTTTAAGTCACTAGACTATTGTTCTGTGAAACAAATAAAAGTTTTGACATTCTTTCTCTTCCAAAAATCGTTTAACTGTTGCCCAGGGATATTTTAACTTGTAACTTCATCCAAACTTTAAGATATTCTGGACAAAATGAAACATTATTATGTTGATACTCTGATAAATTTTATACTCAAGATATGGAACACAACATTTGGTCCATTACAAACTGAGTTAAAATTCAGTATCGAAAATTTATTTTCTCTTTTTTGCTTTCCTTTATTTTTTAGCTATATTTCCATCATATTAGCAGTTCCCATGAAATACATCAGGCAAACAAGCAGTCAAGTAAACAAGTCAGCAAAGAGAAGACAAATAAAAAAAGGCAAACATTCATAAAGAAATTGTTTTCTTTATTCTTTTACATTTTATCTTCTTTATTCATAACTTTTTCTTTTCTTCTTTTAGCTTCCATTTTTCATCATTTCTTTTTCTTTCATTTGATGTAACTCTACACTGGCTTCTGTGAGAGAGACATCTGCTTCCACACAAGGGAGGAATAAATAGATGTCATGATTTTCACTGGTGATGACTATGTCTTGTTCTAGCTGCTGCTTATACAGGAACAATCAAACCCCTAATGATGCAGTGAAACACCTCTACAGAAAAAATGTCTACTGTTGATTCATAAGGTGTTAAACAAATGTTAAGAGTGTTTTGAAACTTCAGTATACCCATTACAATATATGAATATCTTCATTGTCATAAAATTTCTAAATATCTTTCATTGGATTTTGGCTTGTTGTTGATAAAAAATAATAAAAGTTTTATGATACTGTCATAAAACAAATATATGAAGTCTGTTCCAGGTCATAAATGTGTCTGTACCATATTCTGGCTTCATTGTTTTGGTCTTTTTTCTCAGATGCTAGTCTTACAGGTTACTCCTAGACATGAAATTGTATATCCCTAACTCATGTTTAGTTACTTAATCATGTTATAATGTTCAAAAAGCTGAAGTTGCAGATCGTTGTTAGTGAGTTTGATCCTCACCGGGTGCCCCATACTTGTGACCTTGTGCCAAAACTAAGCTACACTTAGTAAATAACAATTATTGCAATATGCATTCTCATATGATTTTTCTCTCTTTCTCAAGAAAGGCCTTAGCTGACTTTCATTAAACATTTTTATTAACTTGCTCTATTTTATTTTAACCAAGATACAAAAATAAAAAAATAAACTTCAACTTGTTATTTTCTTTAATCTAAAATGGATTAAAAGTAAATTTATTCAGAAACACAAAATAAGTCCCCCAAATTTCTATTTCATAATTTGATGGAAAAAGAAAATTTAAATATAATTATTTCATAAAAGCCTTGCTTTATTCAATGAAGGAATCAAACTGATGAGGAATGATCTACAAGTCAGATTAATAATAATAATAATAACATGATATGGTAACAAAACATGATGTAGGGACATGTAATTTCATTTCGAGGAGTAACTGTTGAGCCTTAAAGAATTTATATTTTCTTTATTTAGGCCATTAGGAGTAACAAAAACTTGATTGAAAATGAAGATATTAAAATTTAAAACATTTTAAAATGCTATATTCTGTGGTGAAAAATATAGCATTTAATATGCATTGTTGTTACATTAAATCATTGAAAGAACATGACAAGCATAAGTTTAAGGAGAGAGAGAAAACTTGATTGTTACTGTCTTTATTTGGGTAGAGAAGAAGAAGGGGAAAGAAAGAGCTGGAATACATAAGGGAATGAGAATCACATTCCATAATGTTCTTTAGGGAGCATATATTAAATGATAACACAAGAAAGCATACATTAAATGATAATGTAACAGTGTCTTTTTTGCATAATGCTAGCATTAGATATTTTGAATCTTTTCTTACAGTGAGTGCTGCAAAGATCCTTAGTCTTATCAACTAATATTTATCTTGCATTAACAGTCATATTTTGGTTGTTTGGGATGTCATGACTGACATGAGTATTGGTGTGGCTTGTGGTGAACACTTTATTCATTGGTGAAAACAAACATAGGCAGGTATATATGTTTAAGAGAATACACTTTATATACATACTAGCTGAGGTACTCGGCATTGCCTGAGTGTACATGGCTGCAATTGTATAACCACACCCACACCCTTTAAGTCTAGAAATGTTTGCCTGCATCCCCACTTGCATACATCATCCATTGGTATACTAAGCTACTCCCCACTGTCATCTTTTTTACAATATGTCCTTCACAAGTGTTTGATTGCTCTTAATAAAGGAATTCCATTGATAAAACCTTCTTATGTGCTTGTTGCTTGGGGTTAAATTGTTTCAATGTTTTAGATATTCATTAAATTTCCTATGGCCGTAATAACTTTGAAATAGTATGGCATTGTTCACAAATCTAATAATCAAACAAAAACAGGGATAATTGTCAGAGCCTGATTCAACTGCAAGTGTAAATAAAAGGTTCTTTGGGAATTTAAGATGTAATCGTATAAAGAAACTATTGGCTAAATGGCAAAAGCTGATTTTGTACCTAGTGTGTTGCAGATTTTGTCCACTTAACTGAAATAATCTAAACCAAACATTCATACAGGACAATTTGTGTGTCATATGTAATTACATGGCAAATTTGGAAAAAATCGGATGAAAAACCAGGGAGATATGGCCAAAAAACAGGCTTTTTTAACAGTTTTCATTATATGTGGGGAAGGGCCAAATTATTTTACTTTCTGGCGTTCCTGTCTTTTTAATTTATTCTTATATAGCAGAAGTTATGTATGAAGCCTCTCTGATTTTTGGTAGTTTTTAGTCACAAATGGCTAGACTCTGACCCAAAAAACTTCTACCATTTTGCAGCCAGGTTCAGTCTTTTCTTCTCCCTGTTTTTTATTTAAGGGTTGCCTTCTCTTTAGTTGAGAGAGAAGGATAGAGAGAGAGAGAGAGAGAGTGAAAGATAAGGGTTTTAAAGGACATCAAATGCCTTATTTTAATTTTAATTCTTTTTATTTTTGTTCATATATTTTATTTTATTTTTTATCAGAGGTCACTACAGTCTTACTCACAAGATATGTCTATTCATATATCTCTGGGTCAGACTTTTGCTCAGTGTTGTAGGCAGTGGATGATCCCTTTCTTTACACTGTATAGGTGGTAGGAGTCAAAGTTTAGGTATTGCCCAGCGAATGTTGGCTTGCAGTATATGGATGTCTTGAACCCATGTTCTGTACAAGATATTAGTAGATCCAGGAATGCTAGTTTATTGTTTTTTCTCTCCATTGGGAACTGTATTGATGGTATTATTGAGTTCACATGGTCCATTAGTAGCTGGATCTCTTCCTGGTGAGGCCAAAGTATGAAGGTGTCATCTATGTATCTCAGTCATAGAAGGCTTTAGTGATGTTGAATCTAACGGCATTTCCTCTGTTATGTCTCTTACATTCTTCTATATAAACTGGACATTGACTGCTTGATGACCCAAAGCAGAATGCAAAAACATGTCTGCGCATCATGGCACTATGTATTGGCCAGTAAAAATGACTGATATAAATTCCCTGATTCAATGCCACAAAAGTCAGAGACCCGGCTGAGATGCCAACATGCAGAGGCTGGCCGAGAACGCAGCAGGCACACTGAAAATGATGCTATCAATTTCAACTTTCAATACTGACATCTTCACAAAACATCAGCTGAAAACCACCAACATTCTTTTTCCTTCTCTTTCTTTCTTCCTGTCCCACTCTGTTGCCTTTTATTGTATTATTGAGGTGAATGATACACAGAGAAGAATGAGTGCTTAATATATTTATTCAGCACCAGTACCCGGTGCTAATGAATACATACAAAAAACACAGAACAATAAGTTACAAAACAATTAACAAAACAACTTACAAGCAATAGAGCAGGGTGAAATGCTGTATAGCCAAATGAAGAAAGATCAGTCCAAATATTAATCAGCTTAGTATCAACTTATTAATCAACTGTTGAAGTCCTTGATCGTAGACTATTTAGGCTATGAGCCAGGCCATCTGGTAGAGTGCTGAAAGGGTGCTAGTTACTCTACAACATCTCCCCTTTGAAATTTTGTGCCCAATGGATGACATATTTCTGTCTTTTAGGGCCTATTTCTATAGTACCCATTGAAATTCATTTTCGTTTACTTGATCGATTCTGCTGTACTGGTTGAGGCATAGATACATTGAACATATTGTAAATCACTGTCATAGGTTCTTCCTTGCGTTGATCTACATCCGCTGTATATCTTTTTTTTATTTGATTTAAATGTTTTTTAATCACCCATTTTGGATGTTTTATAAAGTACAACATTTTGCCAATTCTTTTATCAATGGTTCCTTCTTCCCATGTTGCTTTTCCCAATTTATAATTCTTAAAATATATTTTTTTCGCCAGAGTTGTAGGATTTACAATTGGTATTTTTCTTTCCTCCATTTTCTTTTTTGTAGGTCTCAGTTTATTGAATACCAAAATGAATTTTTCTTGCAAACACGAGTTCAGCTGGGGTCATTCCTGAACTTGTGTTCACATTAGGTGCTATGCATTAAAAGGACAAGAATTTTTGTAATTCTTCATTCACCATTTCAATTCCACTTGCCTACTTAATTGCTCTCTAAAACACATCAGTAAGTCTTTCCACCATTCTGTTTAAGCTTGGGTGGCAGGGTGGAGATGTTAAGTGTATGATTGAATGGATTTTACAAAAATTTTCAAAGAAAACTGTGTACCATTTTCAAACAAAATAGTCTCTGGCACACCGAATCTAGCAAATAATTTATGTAAAAATCTATCATAATTCTAATAGTTTGCATTTTACATTTAAAAACTGGCCACTTTGTGAAGCTGTCTACCACAATAAAGTAATAAGTCCCCTTTATTAGGCCAGCATAGTCAATGTGTAACCTTGACCATGGCTTATGAGTCTTTATCCAGGGATTGAATTTCACAGGTAGTGCCTTAGCTACCAACGCACAGCTTTTGTAAGTTTTTACCAGATTTTCAATTTCTTTGTCCATGACATACCAATAGACATAACTCCTCATGAGAGCTTTCATTATTGATATTCCAGGATGTCCGGTATGAAAATCCTTCAAGATTTTTTTTTTGTTAAAACTACTAGTATTACCACCCAATCTCCATATAACAATATACCATTATATAAAGAAAAAATAATGTTTCCTATCTCATTCTTTTTCTCTGTAATAAGCTTATCAAATTTTGCTTTGAACTTTATTTCTTTCAAAGTAACTGGTAGTTCTTTTACTATGTTATACAGAACATTTTTAATATCCATTTCGGAACTCAGTGACAAAATAACTGTCTCTTCTAATGGTTCTCTTGTTTTTGGAATTAACCTAGATAAACCATCAGTGTGTGCTATTTTTTTAGATGGTAAAAACTCCATTTTTTAAAAAAAATTTAACAAGATGGTTCCCCATCTTTGTAGGAGATTAGCTGAATGCGTAGGAATTCCTTTTTTTTTTTAGCCAAATATCGACAGTAGAGAGCAGTGGTCAGTTTGAAGAATGAACTCTTTTCCATGTATGTATTTGTGAAATTTCTTAACAGTGAATATCAGGCCTAACCCCTATTTTTCAATTTGTGAATAATTCATTTCTGTTGGGACCAAAGTCCTCAAACCATGATGTATGGCCTTTAACTGACCATCTTTTTCTTTGTGTAAAAGTATGACCCTAAACCCAGATTACTAGCATCGCTTGCAACATAAATCTCTTTATTAGGGTTGTAATGCGTGAGAGTTAGGTCTGACATCCATGGTGTTTTTAAGTTATCAAAAACCTTTTGACAAATGACCAGCCAGTTCCACTTATGTTTTTTTAAGAAGCTTGTTTAATGGTGCTCTTAATATGAACATCTTTGGGATGTAATTGCTATAATAATTTGCTAAGCCCTAAAAATGATTGTAGGGATGATATATTTGTTGGAGCAGGCATGTTCCTTATTGCGTTCACACAACTAGGATCAGACCACCTACCTTTTTCATCTAAAATCTATAATATTTGATTAAAAAAATGCATTTTTCAATATTCAGCTTAAATCCAAACTCTTATTTTTTTTGAAAACTTCCTTTACATGTCCTAAATGTTCTCCTCGGTTTTACTTTTTATTAATATATCATCTAGATATGCTATTGCAATGTCTAACCCACTGAGTATGGTGTCCATCACTTGGAATATCGCTGGTGCTACCTTTATTCCAAAAGGGAGTCTATTAAATTTACAGAGCCAGTTGTGTGTGTTGATAGTATTTCAGCACACTTTTCATCGACTGGTATTTGCAAATAGGCCTTTGATAAATCCGACTTTGAAAATATCTGACCCCCCATTTAATTGTATGAAAATTCCATCTGCCAATGGGAGAGGATAATTAGTTGGTTTCAAGCAGTCATTTAATCCTGTCAAATAATCTGTATAAACCCTTGTTTTTCTTTTTTATGTATACAGTTGGGCTTGCCCAGGGACTATAATCTGTTTTTTCAATTACCCCCAATTTTTCCAACCATTCTTTGTCAATATTCTCCAATGCTGCAAAAGGTACTTGCCTTCTTGGTTGAAATACTGGTGTTGTATCCTATTTTTATTCAAATTTTGCTTTTACTTCTGAGCAAAATCAAAGACCATCTGAAAAATTTTCAGGAAAATTTGATTTGAGTTCACTTTTCAGTTTTTCAGTGTTGGTTGACAATCCATTTAAATTACATGTTTATTGGTACATTGAACAAATCGAACAATTCCATCTAGTCCATACCAAATAGGTTTTGTGATAAATCCATGACATATGCTTTTAATTTTTTACTCTTTACTTGAGTAAAAAAAACATTTATGACAATTTTGCCCAAGAATTTTAATTTTCCTCTTGTCACCTTTCTGGTGATTTTTTAGAAGTAATTAATGATGGTCTGTTGATTCTTTTCCAGGTTTCACCATTTATTATTGCTAAGTCTGAACCTGTGTCTAATTGAAATTTGACTTTTTTATTATTTAGTCAAACATTTATATATTTTCTTTTTATTGACTTGACTGCTTTTTGTTCAATAGTACAGCGGGCAAAATTTTTATTTTTTTTAACTTTTGGGCTTTTTCCTACAAAATTTGTCCTTTGTTCCCACAATTTTTACGCTCTTTGTTTTTAAAAGGACAATTTTTAAATAAATGTAATTTGCCACAGCCAAAACAAGAATTAATTTTAAAAGAAGTTTCTTTTTTCTTACCTTTTGGCTTATTCTGGACTGCATGAATATGGGAAATGTCTTGTTCCTCAATTTTCACTGTGTCTGCCCTTAAATTTAAAATATGTTGACACATCCATGAGATTGAAATGTTATCTTTTGGTCTTGTTCTAGTTTCATTAGCAATCTTGATCTTATTTCTACATCTTTTGATGTGGTCAGTCCCTGAATGAAAATTAGGCATTTAAACATATCTGGTGTAATTTCACTCAATCTAAATTTTTCACATTCTTTGACTATACTGGCAAAAGTTGTGTAGTCCTCATTTTCTTTCTTTGTAAGATTCAAGCACTGCCATCGTGTACTGAAGAGTGAACTCCGCTCCCCGAATATTTTTGTTAATATTTGTATGGTTTCCTGGAATTAAATTTCTCCTGGATGTCTTGTGAGCATAAAATTTGTATACTTTTCGTGTTCCACATTGCCAAACTTACCCAGCAATAATCGCACCATTTTTCCATCTATGTTGCATTGTTTTTTTTGGAATATTTCTTCATATCTCTGAAAGTATGCACTGAATGTGACTTCTTTATCTGGTTTGTATAAAAATTCACCAATTGAGTTGATTACAGAATCCTGAGAAAAATATTAGAGCTGCCTGGTTCATTTTCTCTTTTTGAGAAAATTTCCAGTAATTTTGAAAACCTTTTTATATTGTTGCTTGAGTTCTTTTCAGTGCCTTTCTAAGTCTTCTTGATGTTGGTCCTCAATTTTTCACAAGTCTTCTCAACATTGGTTCTCAAAGTTTTCCATTTCCTGTTTGCATAAAATTTCTTGCTGTTTTAAAAATTCCAGCATGCAATTTTTAAAATACTCCGAAAGTACTTGTCAATTTGTACTTCCACTGAATGTTTCTGCGTGCTTGTTCAACCTTTGCTGCTATCATTGACTGTGGTATCTTTTGCTACAGTTGCGTTTTATCCAATTATTTGTCGTAACTATGTTTTTTTCCGTTACAATTTCTTGAATCCTCATTGTCAATCTTTCACAACCTATTCACTCATTACAATTTGCACATTCACCACAAGAACTCATAGTCCATATACCATAATACCGCATACTCTCAGGGACCTACAAATATATATGCGATATAAAAATTTGATGATCATAAAAATTTTATGCATAAAAATCTAATGATTTTACAATGAGAGGGGAAACAAACTAAATATCAAAACAATTAAACTAAAGATAACTGATGTTAGTAGGACCCATCTAATCCTCAAAAAAGCGAGGTTGCTGTATTCTGCCCTAAGAGGCTCTCTCGCTAAGGGAAAGGAGAAAATATATATGGACATAGGGAATAAAGAAAGCTGACCCAGTCAAGATGAAAGGGAGCCAAAAACAAACTGGGGAGGTTAGATATCTAAACTTGGATCATAACCAAGGCCAGGAACAACACTTACTCAAATTAGCTAGTTATGTAAAGCTTGTCTAGCCTAACCAGGAGAGGGCTCCACAGAAACCACCCTAATGTGAAGTAGGTAAACCTAAAAGAGAAAATCAAAGCTAGCCCCATTAACACAAACCAAGCTTGCCTCAGTCACCCACCTTTCTCCTGTCACCATGTCCAAATTACTATTTGGTCCATGGCCAGCAGTGATAGAAACACCATTTGTTTCACTCCAGAATATGGGGGCGATACACTGTCACACATGTATGCACAATCAATGAGTACAGGAAAGACTATTCTTAAGAGCCTTCACCCTGTTAGCCTTATCTAGCACTTAAGCCTCTCTCACCACCCATTCCTGATACCCCCCACTAGTTCCCGCTGCACTACTCTAGTTAGCTATTCCTGGAAGTCCTGCCTGTCCAGTAAAGACTGACTGAATTTCCAGTAGCCAGCCATTCTGGGCCTACAATCTAATGCCACCTGGGCACAAATAAGTTTGAGGTCCGAATAGCCTAACCAATGGAACATAGGACAATCTAGCAAGTCTATGTCGGCTCCTCTAACTAACATTCTATCCAGGTAGCTAGTCACCCAGGTAGAAGGCCACGTAAGAGCCCATATCCACATCTACCCTCCGGGGTGATCAACTCGGTATCTATTGATGCTGATCAGATCAATCAAGCTATGATCACTCACTGTCTAACAAGGTCCCAAGCAGCATTTCAGTCCCCCATAAACCTGGGCACTTTCACAGTCTAGACAGCACACATGCATCGATGTCACAAACAGAGTGAGTCTCTTGGATTGCTGCAACATCCACTCCAAATGACATGAGGTCACAAAGCAGGTAGACAACCTTATCCCAACCCCTCAAGCCATTTTCATTCAGGCTGTTTATCTTAATAGACATGATTTAGGTCTGAAGAAGAGAAATTCAAAAAATCCTACCCACATACCAGACAGAAATCTGCTGCTGTAAGGATCCTGACAGATTGTCCTAGGCTCCCTGTGCCCATCTCCAATGACATCCATCCATCTAGGACAATACTGCCAACATCCATTTGATAGGTTAGTTTTACTGCCCTATATATTGAGGGGTGGAGAAGTATGGGGGCTCTCCCTACACAAAATTCAGACATCTTTTTCAGAATGGGTGCTCCCATCATTAACATTCATATATCTGTGAAAGTGTCCTTTGCTTCATCCAAGTCATACCAAACAATTAGCAATTTCCCAGTGTCCCTTATAAACTTAATGATGCCCAGGGCTTGGGGGAAATTACTGGGATCCTCTACCAACTTTCTGTTTACAGAGGTAAGTTTAAATAAGGGACCTAGGAGGGATCTTTTTCGAATAGACAAGTCCTTCTCCAACTCTTTTCTGTTCACTTTACAAATCTCCTCCAGTCCAGCAAAATATTTCTTCTTTCTCTTCTCCCTGGCAGGATGGGGCAGGGAAGAAGAAGATATAGGAGGTGATGTAGAAGCTGAACCAAGGGATGATGTGGAGGAGTGGGGGACAAAGCCTGTGTAGGCGAAGTGGGAAGGCTCCTTGATCTGGGAATATTTATGTCCATTTCAGATTGGGAGCTAGCTCTTTTTATAACCTTGTCCTTCCTGCTTCTTTCAGCCCACTTCTCCTTCTTTGTGTGTATATCCTCTTGCTTGTCCTTTCCCCTCTTCAAAGAGGAAGACCGAGGTGGGGGCATTTCATTTCCCTTCATGTCTGTCCCATCACACTGTTTCATTTGTTTTTGTATTTTTGGGGATTTTTGTTTCTGCTGTTGCTTTTGTTGCTGGTCTTGTTTTTTAGTTTTCAGCTGTTCTGTTTGACGCTCCTCCTTTTCTTTTCCTCTTTTGGAGGCTGAGGCAGCTGCTGCTGCTTTTCCAGCCACTCCTTGGGTGTTGATTGCTGTAGGGCCTCCTTCTGGTGGGGAGAGCTTGGTGTCTTTCATCCTTTTTTCCCTACATCCTTCCATCCTCCATCAGGAACCTCGTCAGACACTACTGCTGCTTCCACTGGTACTGCTGCTGCTGCCTGGCTGGGCTGAGACACCACCTTCTTGCCAGGACATGCCTTTTTCATATGTTCCATTGCACCACATGATCAACAGTATGGGTGCTGTCCTTCTACCACCACTGGTATTATTCTTTCCTGGTACATTAATTTATTGAGGATCTCACCAAAATTTTTTCTTATCAAGGTGACCTGAAGAACAAAATCCCCACTGGCAATCCTCACTTTGCTTGTTGTTGCCGAGACTTCCTCCACATCTCTGTATTGTGCAAAAAAGGCCCCTAGTTGATCACCACTGATGTCCACTGGGACTCCATGGACTGTCACTTTTGTCCTCCTCATCCCCAAATACTCCATCAGCAAGTGGACAGACTTTGTAGCCAGAGTTCTTCCTGCCAACTTCTTCGCTTCTTCCTCTGTAGCTAGTAATATATTCCATAAGGCATTCATGCATCTTGTCAAGATTTTAGGGCTTATCTTGAGGCTCTTCAATGCCATCTCCATTGTTTCTCTACTGACACCAATCAGACTTTGTGTTCCCACATTGGTTGTCAGCAGAAAGATCATCCTCGTCTTCATTGCATCAGTTGCCTCTGGGATGGTGAGCAACTCATTGCCCTTTATATATGCCTCATATTTTTCTTTAAGGGCTTTATAATATGCAGGATCCTTTTGGGATTTGACCTCACTCCAGGCTGATTTTCTTTGTGATGAGGCTTCCTCCATGTTCACCAAATTCACTGCCATGATAGGACCAGCCTGGTCCTACCACAGCCAAGTGAATGCAACTACCCTGGCCAGTTCACACAAAGAAAGTCACTTATTTTACGTAGTTAAACCAAAATAACAGCTACAAATTCCTAGTGGATACTGGAGCAGCAGTACACCATTATCATTACCAGGACAATTTTTTGAAAATGACATAAACTCTAATCTGACATCATAAAAAGAATTAAAGAATTACAAGAATTAAAAAATAGGATGTCACAATTAGAATTCACACCTGCTCAAAATTCAAACACACATACACACTGACAAATCTGTATACCTGTAAAGATGCAATAAAAAAACTATCAGCAAATTATCAGGGTCCATACAAAATCTTACACAGAACGGAAAAAATACTTCACAATACAAAAAGTAATCATTCAGACACAGTTGCTATTGATAGACTGAAACCAGCTGTCTTAGAAAAAGAAAATCAACCACACACACACACATTCTCCTTATGTTCAAGAAACACCCAAATCTAAAAATACATTAAAATCTGACAATGCACCAACAATTCAAACCAGATCAGGCAGAAAAGTCACATTTCCTAAAAATTTCCAGGCATACATTTATTACTAATTAATTGATACAGCTTTTACCCAATCAATTTTCTAGAAGGGGGGGAGTTTTGTCATGTGTCTTACAATTTCTATATAAACTAGATATTGACTGCTTGATGACCCAAAGCAGAATGTGAAAACACGTCTCTGCGTATCATGGCTCAACGCATGATTTTGGTATAAATAAAATGAACTATATATTGGCTAGTAAAAATGACTCCTTCTAAAAGACCCAAACTGTAATTCGGAGCTGATACAACTAATATAACTTTCCCGATTCAATGCCACAAAGGTCAGAGATCTAGCTGAGATGTTGACACGCAGAAGCTGGCCAAAAATGCAGCAGGCACACTGAATGTGATGCTATTGATTTCAATTTTCAATGCCGCCATCTTCACAAAACATCAGCCGACAGCCACCAACATTCTTTCTCCTTCTCTGTTTCTTTTAAAACAGCAATGGGTAGTAGTTTGATGGCTTTGTGTATGTATGTATATATATATATATATATATATATATATATAAATTATACATTTATTTACCCAAAATCCGATGTATTCCTTTTCCTTGAATTCATGCTTGCTGAGGCAAAGAAAATTAACCTCTACAGAAGTAACAACAACAGTAACAAGTTCTGTCTTCAAGGTTACCCATTCTTCACTTTCACAACTTAAGTATTCTGTGATATGATCCATTAATGGATTTGTCCTGACCACATATAGTCAGGACAACTCTGCTGCTATGCAGAGTTAGTTAAATCTTACTGCTAAGCTAATTCCTATTGGCTCAAACAATTCTACTATGCATTCCATGTATATATTAGCCATTACTGGTGATAATGGCTGGCCATCGTTAAGGTTTCATCTTGTCACTATATGTCTGATCCCATTCCAAAGTATGTTGTTTATGTACAGAAAGTCAGCATTTCTATCAGGTTATCTATTAGTATACTGGTATGTATTTGAAGGTCAGTCTGTCCCTGGCTACAGATAGTGCCTTTCTCATGGGTACTTTGGTAAACAAACTCATTATGTCCAGATTCACCATCTGGTTGGATTAGATGAGAGTATTTTTTATTATTTCTATGAAGTGGGCATAGTTTTGAAGAAGTTGAGATGGAAGAGGAGGAGAAACCTGAAAGGGAGGGAAGCATGAGTGCTTCTGGTCGAAAAAGAAACTATAGAGGGTAGTTTGTATGAATCTGACATGGAGTTGGAAGATCCCCAATAAAAAGAACCAGATATACACTTCAAGAGAGAGAGAGATAAGATCTTGTACTATTGTTCAGAGAAGTCACAGATCAACAAAGGTCATAAATCCTTTGCATTCCTAGTAGGTATAGTGGCATAGGCAAAATGGACATGCCCTAATTTGTATAGTGTTGAGCAAATACTAATAGGAAGAACTTCTACATCACAGACTAGAAGACATGAAAACATTATTATTATTAATAACTGTAAAGAAAACTGCTTGAACAATACTGTTCCTTTTAAACTTTATTTTAAGAATAAAAAAAATTTCTTTTCTCTTACAACAAATAAAATCTAAGCCAACATCCTTTAAATGTGAAAAATATCATTGGATGAGAAAAGACAAAAAGACTGATATCAATCAGTTCTAAAACATTCACTTATAAACATTTTTATAAACAAATAAATAAAATAAAAATATTTTTTAATTTGTTTCCTTTTGGTTTTATTTCTGTTTTTGGTGAAACATGAAATAAAGTATATATTAAGGGAGATAATTCATACGTTTCTCTTGCTTGTAGGTAGATGTCGCAGTCAATTTTCATTTACAGTTGTAAACTAAACTTTTCAAATATTTTCAGTTTCGGTAAGTTTGTAATGAATGAAAATTTTATTGTTTGGCTTAAAGTTCGCAAATGTTGACCTTACTGACAGGAAATGCACAGGAATGTGTTTTTAACTGCAGAAATATCATTATTTGCAATTTGGGCTGTGCCGATCATGATATTGTTAATGTTTATTTTCACATCAACAAAATATTTATTTTTTGTTTATTGCACGATTTTTTTTATCTTTTAATTTCCAACCGTACCCCACAGTTACCTTTCGGATGTGTGTGTGTGGTGAGGGCGTCTCTTTATTTCGTGGGCAATCATGGCCCTCCTTAGTTTCCTGTCTTTTTTGTTCTCAACAATACTTTCTTTTTTGTTTTGTTTGAATACTTAACTTCACGGACATGTTGGTGTTTTGTCAGCCTAACTAAAAACAATTTCGAAATTATTTCAACTATTAAAATAATTTTTCCCACGAGATCATTTTTTCACGTTCTTTTGTTCTTTCAATCGTTAATTTTATTTATTATTTTGTTTTAATTTATCAAAACATCTTAAATAAAAGAGAGATAAAATAAAATTAAAAGACTGAAATTTTATTTTTAAATGTCAGTTTAACTGTAACAACGTAGAACGGACTCATGTACGCACATAATGCTTGATGAAACTTTTCTTAAATAATAAACAATCTCCGAAATTTTTGTGAGGACTTCTTCAGGTTTTTGGGGGTCTACACAGTTTTACTTTTAGTTTTATCGTCCCTTTCATTTAAATTCTAATAGTCCACATGTCTCGGTTTGAGGTATCAGTGTTCGTGAGTCTTCTTCTTGATGCTGAAGGATGTTGTTGGGGCATAAAATCACTTTTTATTATAAAATAACCTAAAGAAACCGACAATAAACTAACGTTGACTTAAGATTAAGAAGATAAAAGTAAAAAGTGCAAAGAATGGTGGCGTAAAAGAAATCATATTGCGGTGCGGATGGAATCGGTAGCTATGATGAGAAACTAACTAAATTTATTTTTCTAATAATTTCATTTTTCCGAGTTGCTACACAAATTGAAGCAATATTTATGCCTTCTATATAAAATTTACATAGTTTTTAAATAGAGGCTGCTCTGATCAACAGTTGCATAATATTGGGGTATCTGTAGTGTGGTGCCATGTTGCACATGAGTACTGGGTAGGTGTCCTTGCATGTATTTCTGGTGGGTAACCCTAAAAGTCACATTATGCTCTACTCTCAGCTGCGCACTGGCCAGTCTGTATTGCCATTGACAATAGATAGTGACAATTATGGTGGTCGTTTTCCTCTCTCCTCAAAAAATATCTCCTGGAAATCACAACGAAAAGAAATAAAACTGAACCAGCTAACAAAAAACCACCTACCTGACTCAATCTTTCTTTCTCCAATATTCATGGCATCCGTTCCAACTTCTGCAGCGTAGAATCATTCCTCCTAGAATGATTGCCAGATATCTTAGCTCTTTGTGAAACCAATTTGAATTCTTGGTTCCAGGGAATCTTCCCCTTTGCCAAAAAGATTCCAGTATTCATATGCATGGCCTTGATGTTTGCATCCAGGATAATCTTCTGATGGTCAGAGAACTGTCTCTCAAGTCTGCTGACTATTTTTTCATGTGCTTCCATCTTTTGATACTCTACCAGAGTGACAGCTTTCATCATAACAGGTACCTATTTGCCACTGCTTGTAACAAATGTAAGCAAGTCTTCGAAGGACCTAAATCCCTGTTTGCTGAGAGAATGAAGCAATGCATTGCCTCTAAATGCCTTGGCTCTTGTGATTACTGGTGTCTCTGTAATAGGGTATAAATAAGTGCAAGGTCTCTATACCCCCCCCCTTTTCAATCACTTTGAGGTGATGTCATCCTCTGCTGATAAAGCTAAATGCTTTGCCCTCAAACTCTACTCTGGAGTACCCCTGCCTAACTTCCCACTTGTTCTCTGCTGAGTGATATACATATAACCCCTTTCCATGGTCTCTGCTGTCATCTCTAATCTTGATCCCCACAAAGCATGTGGATTCAATGGTATCCTTGTTATAGTCATTAGGGAGTGTGCTCCCAAACTGGTTCCTGTTCTCTCTAAACTGTATAATAAATGCCTCACTGCCTTCTGCTTTCCTGCCTACTGGAAGTCATCGTCTGTTATTCTGGTTTTTTAAAACTCTGGTGAACAGTCCAACCCATTTAACTATCGGCCTATTAGCCTTCTACGCCTTTTTTGGGAAACTCCTACAGACTCTAGTCAATGCTGAATTTGTTCAGCATCTCTCATCACAGAGCCTTTTCTCAAATATTATTGGTCTTGATCTGGTAGCTCAGCTTCGGTCACTTGCCTACCACTGTAAAATTGCCTCTCTGTGCCTTTTTTATAAATACTTTCATGGTAACTGTTCAGATGAGCTCTTTGCTATGGTACCTAGATTGTATGAATTTAAGTGCAATATTAGACTGGTGGCAAGATCACATAAATTTACAGTTGATTTAGCTAGATGTAACCGTAACTTCTATGCTAACAGTTTCTTTTCTTGCACCTCTCACTTGTGGAACTCCTTTCCAGCTCCATGCTTTCTAGCCAATTTTAATTTGCAAGAATCTAAATACAATGCCAATCACTATCTACTGCCTTCCTGAATGCTCTTTTCTCTTTCTACTCATTACTAATGTTTCTGTTCCTAATTCCTCCATACCCTGTAATCCCTGTGTGTTCATGGCTGTACTGCCTTGCTTGAGGTGACACTGATTAAAAAAAAATAAAAACACCAAGCAGTATGGATATTACTAAATATATTTGTGATGTTGTTTTCATTACATGCTCACACAGACTGCTTTTCAAAGAAACTTCAAATAATTTGTGTCAAGAAAATTATGGCAAAAGTCTTCCCTTTTTTGAGTTTCTGTTATTCAAATTTTTAATATGATAAAAGTAAACCAATATCTTAGTTTTCAAACAATGATCTGAACAATTCCAGAATATTATACAAATGAGGCCTAATTAGTGGTTTAATAGATGTTAACATTTTGGATGCAAACAACATAATTCCAATTGGGTTCCAATATATACCAACAGTAACAAAACTTCATTATGCGATCACCATTATGTCCAATAATGGCAAACATACACATGACATACTTTGAGGAAACTGCTTCTGAAACATCTATATAAATAAAGCACAGTGTATGTGTGTCCATCCATCTGTCCATTTTTTTATGATGAATCAAACAATCTGAAGTAACAGGTAGTAACTACTGTAGTTACATGTGATTAAAAATTAAATCAATAACTCAGTTAAATTTAAATATCAAACAGAGTGAAAGGTTTAACTAATATCATCTAATTAAACCGTGATTAAAACTAAAGTGGGTCATGGTGCATTACTCATATGGTTTTTCTTTTTCTAGTACACATACTGTGATGTATTCAAAATATTACATAGTTCAAGTTCTCTAATGTCTTGTAAATGTGACTTTATGTGAAGAGATCATAAAGAATGGGGAATTTAAAAGAAAATAAAAATTGCATGCAAAATAAATGTAAACAAACTATCGGTTGTGTATATGAAAAAAGATTATGCCGAATTAAGGTGTCAAATAAAGATAAAATAATTTTATTATTATTTCTAAATTGTTATAACTATTATGTACATAGGATGCTGAAGGTGAAAGCCTAAAGTTCACCTGAAGGGCGGTTTCTAGGCTTGTCATCAATAAAGCCAACCATGTGGTTAGAGAGATGACACCATCATACTCTGTCCAAACCAGGAAGATGTGCAAGGACTACTGAACCACATGAAATCAATATGAATTTCTATACAATACAAAATATAAAAGGAAGCATAAAATAAACTGACCCTCCTGAATTCACTAATGACTCATACAGAACATGGTTTCAAGATACTTGTTTATTGTTAGTTAATATTCACTGGCTAATACCAAAATTTCAATTCTCACTATCCATACATCAAGAACGGTATCATCTTCTGTCTGCAACATCAAGAATGACAACCCAAACATCAACATGATTTGATCAGTTTTCAAAACACCCTTAAAGGTAGAAGCTATCTTACAGTAATAACATCAGCTTTCGCAAACAGTTACAGAAAGATCACAAACAATAATAAAAAAAATCTGCTATGATCTCCTTACCATACAGAAAATTTTAAAAGGATCTATTGTCCATACATCTGGAGGTTATTCAAAATCAGTTCAACCCTTTCGAGATAAGTCTACTGAATCAAGCCCCCGCTCAAAAGAAAATATGACCCAAAACGACATATTATATCTCATGCATTTGTGGAAAGGAATACCAGGGTGAGATTAACCATCCATCTAAAGTAAGAGTTGAGGCTGTCATCCAGAGAGAAACATTGAAATCATGCATAGCTGATCATGTATGGAGAAGAAAAGGAGGTTATTAATCTTTGTGGAATGAAGTCAAGATAATAGAGAACAACATTGTAGGACAAGACAGCTGAAAGAATCAACCCACATGTTAGTTTCTGACAAACCTCCTCAATAGATCTATCATCAAGATGAATACCATCTGGGGCCTTTGATTTAGAAAGAAAGAACGCTCAAAAACATTCCACTATTCAAGTATACACATTAAGTTTAAGACTCCCAAGATTGTTCAAGTGACACTTTGATTGGACCGTAGTCTTGGTGAACACATATCTGTTTTCCTAGCAGTTGTGAGTACAATCTCTAGGTCAGGTAGTGCAGAAATGTCATATACTGTGACTCTGCTTCAGTGGAAGCAATGGACAAGTGACACAAAGAGGTAAATTTTATGAGTCTTCAGTTCAATATTCCAAGTGCTTATTAATTACAATAGACACCTGAAGGTCTTAGAATACAACAGCCGAAACAGTGAATATTACAAGTTTCTCTTGCAGAACTGATATGGATTTTTCTGAATTGATTTTATTATTTCCCTACCCCATAACCAAAATATTCATCATGTTTAAGAATGGTCTGCAAGCAGTTCAAATACAAATTCATTTATTTACTGTTCCAAATATGAGAAACTGAGAACACATCTTTAAAATTTTAAAACACTCTGCCACCTCAAATGTCTTGTTTTTCCTGCTGAATATTGACAGATTGAAAAAGTGTCATTTTTTAACTGCGTTATCATAAAATCCCATTCTATACTGAAATTCTTGCTTTAATTTCTAAAAACACTCATATCTTGTTTTATCATGAGGTATTAAAAGACTAATTTTTAAAAAATTAAAATTGTTAGTGAAATACTGTTGTTTTATAATGGCTGAATCTGTTAGTGAATCAAAAATTTTGTTTCATAAGGGAGGGAACTCAGGTGATATTCAGTGAGTGATATTTTTTTTTTCAGAGGATGAAGCCAATTTCATTCTTAATGCTCAACAATAGTTTCTTCCAGCAATATTGCAGGTATGAAAATTAATAACAGTAATGAAATGACCTGAGCTTTTTAAAAAAAAATCTTTTAGATCATATTTGTGAAAAAAGCCAAAGATTTGCTATTCAAATTAAAAAGACAGGTAAGTGTTCTTGTATTGTAAAAGCAAAACAGAATGATAAGATATCTTGGAGTAATTGTCAGTGTTATTTTCTGCATGATTTTTTGTTCATTAAATTAAAAAAAGGACAATTATTTTTTTCTACATGGGTATTTTGTATCCTTTCTTACAAATTGGAACAATTTTGAAAAAATAAAAACTCCCTTAATGGTTTTATTATCAAATTATTTTTATTTTGAAAATATACTTAATATTTAATTTTTCTTTATTTTCCAAACAGAAAAACTTTCAATTCTAATCCAGTCTTAATGGAAAGCAACAGCTATGGAAAAGTTACAACAGAGAGCTGGAATTGTTTTTATGTTTTATCTTCTGTTTGCCTGTTCTGGAGTCATACAAAAAGTGATATGCACTGATCAGTTCTCTGATGCAGAAACTTGCCTGGCTACACACACTGACTGTGATGGCTTAGATTTTAGGTCCCAACCATATATTGTGCCTTATCAAGCAAGATGGCAAAAGAGAGAAAAGATGATGAAAAAATATACTTTCAACCATAGCCTTACTGGCATTGATCATCGAAGTGAACTTTCCCAAGAGGAATTTGAGCAGGTCTATGATGGCAAATGGTAAGATAGTTTTACATTTATTTTTTAATGAAGAAAACATTTAAAAAGTTGAAAATTATTATCAATTTTCTTTTAAATGATAATACAGATTAACAATACTGTTAAATATTGCTATTTATTGAGCTTACTGTAGGACAAGGCCATGAGAGTGAGGTAACTACAGATCAAGCACACAAGTACAGTAAGCTTAGTACTCATAACAAAGTTATTGGTGTGGATTTTACAAAAAAGTAAATCTACACCTGATGGTCAGTGGGAAAGGGAATTGATAAGTTGAGGCAAACAGATGAGGTAGCAATGCTAGTTAATTTGGATTTTACTAGTATACCAGAAGAACTCTGGGGCCAGTTTGTTCTGCTTAAAGTGCACCACTTTGAATTAAAGGCTGGAGAAAATGAGATTTGAACATAAGATGTCGACAAGAAAGAAGTCATGTTTTTGTATGTTTATCTGAGATGAGAAGCTAAAAAAAAGATATCAGCATAAAGAAAATAGAATTATATCAAGGATCTTAATGAACCTCTTTGGTCAGCTATAAGAGAAATGAAATGACTATGAGACAATCCATATGGGACTGGGTAGATAAATGTGAACAAAGATGTCCTTGGGGATAAAATGATGTATTGCTGTTTATCAATTATTAGTTTTTTTCCTTCCATAAGATTGACAGGTAATTCATAAGAAAACAGAAATATACTGAGATTTGAAAATATATGGATTGATGAAAAAATGAATGCTGGGAAAATTATAATTTGACCAGATGATGTTAATTATGTTAATTAGTTGAAGGAATCTAGTTGGAGACAAAACTAGAATAAATCTACTCTAAAAATGGTAGTAAGAAGTTTTTCAACCAATTGGTACACAAAAATATGGAGGCACCTTTTAAACAAGCCAAATTTGCCATCAGTTCGACATTACAACCACCTGAAGAAGACTGGAGTGTACAACAGCCAAAACGTGATAAATATGGCAACAAAGATGAGGACAATAGCTCGAATAATGTAAATAGTGTACATAATACCTCATCTCAGAAATATAGACAGATACTGAAATTTGAGTAAGTTTGAAAAATTATAAATTAGGGTTTTTAAAATTAAATTAAGCCCAGCAAAGCTAAGCCCAGTCACACTTCAATATAAGCAGGCTGTTTCTGGCCAGAAGAAAACCAAGTACTGTGTAAATTCCATCACATGCAATTGTGGTAAGGAATACAAAGGAGAGACTAGACAGCCCATAAAAGTAATGGTACAGGAATACTGAAAACCAGACATCCAAGGAGAGATATTGAAATAGGGTATGGCTAATCAAATATGGGAGGAAATGGGTTGTCATCAACCCTTATGGAATGAAGTCAAGCTAATAGACAGAGGATAAGATGACAATGATTCAGTGTACATTTTAGGCACTGATAATCTCTTCAGTATACCAAATATAGAGATAAATACCATCTCAGAGTCTCTAATTAAGAAAGGAAGGACACTATAACAAAAATTCATCTCCCGAGTCAGGACACTGATACAATCCCACCACTGGAGTACAGACATTAAGTTTAAACTTCCAGAATTTCACCACTGTATTGTCCAAGAGACACATATAGCCTAGTGGATTAAAATATTGGTTAAAACATATCTGGTTCACTCGTAGTTGTGAGTTCATTGGAAGAAATGAACTCAAAAATAAATAAGACTAGTAAATATTATTAACTGATATTATATATCCCTTAAGGAAGAAAAAAGAAATGAAAACAATCTACCATCCACTTAGGTCTGTCATGTCTTACCCTAAAACCCCGTTTGGTGTGTGTATGAGGGGGTGGGGGACATTTTTGTGGTGTCCGTCATGGCCTCTGGCATTTTTTTTTTTTTTTTTTTCAGCATTATTTTATGGCCATCCACCATTTTTAAATTATTTTTAAACTGATGTTACATTGTCAGTTATCAACTAATAATATATATTATGTATCTGTATGGCTGGTGTGGTGCATACTATGCAGGAACCTCCAATAAGGTTAGAGCCCCAAAAGGTTTAGTTTCAGCAGCGTTTTTTTTGCTTTTTGTACTTTTTACTTTTTTAATTTTTCTACCTAAGTTATATTATCAATCATCAACTAATAATAATATTCTTTCTGAACAATTCTTTTAAATCAATTTATGGGGGTAATATTGCTGGTTATTACAATGAAAATAATAACATTTTCTCAGTTTTTTTTGTTTTTTTTTATTATAAAAGTAAAATAATTAATGAATATGTACTAAAATTTTAATTTAAATTGGATAATTCCCTGATTTTTGGTAATTTAAAAAAAAAGCGTTGCCCCACTTTCTTTGATGGTTTGTAGGCCCCCAGGTTGGGAAATTTTGAAATCCACGTGTATTAGAGATGTGGTCCCCATATCAAAGTTGTGGAGCGAGGTGAGACACTATCATTGACCCTGCATCCACCTTGAATTGAAAAGGGTTTGGCTCCAAATTCCAAAATAAAATGACCAAAATATTGATTATAAGTAACAACCAAGATGAGCATGATGATCTGAATAGAAAAGTATATAATAATAACATGTGGAAAATTCTGACAAAAATGGTCTGTATTGTATTTTTTATTTAAGTTATTTGTTTTTACTTTAAAAAACATTATTTAAGTTTAACTTTTGTTTTTTTTTTTAAGTTTCGTTTTTGCACTGCAAGGGACATAATTCTTCTTTTGTACTTAATAAATTTTCATAATATTGAAGCTAACAGTTAAGTGTCATATAAACAATTTTTTGCTTTATTCTGAATCTTTTCACCTCATAGAGAAATGGCAATCTATACAATTTCCTAAGAGGCAAGTAAAAAATTGTTTTGTTCTCAATAAAACTTTTCATTAAAATAATCCTTTTTCCATTTTGTAGATTTGTTTATAAATAACAAAACTGTATTTATATAAAATTCAATAATGATAAAATTATTTCCACTTTCAAATTTTCATTTCATTTTTTTTTCTTTTTTTGTCATATGTGTTTCAGGCCGGTTCTTTTGACAGATGTTGTTACCAAATGGCCTGCATTCAGTTGGACTAAGGCATTCTTTGTGGACAATTATGGAGATGAACAAGTGACAGTAAAGATTTGTCAGGTAGGCTCCTGATTTTTCACTCATTTCATTCCACTGGAAATGTTCAATTTGTTTTAGTCAATACTAGTGAATTATATATTTTCTTTGACTTAAGTAGTTTTATATTTTTGATTTGGTTGCTAAAATGTTATATCATTTCAATTGTTCCATGTAGAATTTCTGTCAGGCTTCACCTTCCTTTCCTTTATAAGTAAATAGTCCCAAACAAAATGATATGTAATGCCACAGTTTTCTTTTCATAGCAATTCTTGAACAGAGTAGAGTCAAATTTCATATGTATTTTGTACACATTTTTATAATCCATTTCTATTTTCAGAATGTTTTTCTGATGTTTTAATTTTGTTGAGTATTTTTTTTTTTAAGTTTGATAAAAAATTTGATGATCTGCTAAGAAACAAGTTAATTCAGGGACTTTGTGTTCATCCTATTGTTTTGTGGTTTAATCTGAAAGTATTGCCACATAAGATTTGTTAATTGGCCTCATGGCTTTGTTAAACTGTAAGCTTCTTGTTGAAGAGATAAGAAAACACACATTTCTACACACTGTTGGATATACACATAGAAAGGCCATGCAATATATTGTGAAGTGTTAAAAACAATAAAAGTGATACTAGTCTGAAAAAATGTGTTGAATAATGAAAATAATCTCAGGATATCAGAAAAGAAGTTGCAATTCAGTCCTTTACAAACTGATCATAGTTGCTTTGGCTGTAACCATTTTCTTGCACACACAAGTCCTTTTTATTTTTGACATTCAATAATTTCAAATGATTTTGAGTCCATTTTTCTTTTTCTTTAATGTGTTCATATTTCTTTCTCAGGGAGATGAAACATATGGTTCGGTGGAGGAATTACGTCATATGCTTCCTCTTCTCTCCAGTACAGAACTCCAACAATGGCTTTACATTGAAGATGAACTTTTCTTCCCTTCTCATCCAGAACTACAAAAGGATTTGGGCAACATTGTAAGTCATATCATTACTATTTCATAGCAAAAATCAAAACAAAATAAAACAACACATTTTTGTTGGTTTTTAAAATTGTAGTGATATGTAAATGGCTGCCTAATTAGCATAGCTAAGGCATAGAGACTATATAAATGCCCAAGTATTAGGTTGGTGCAAAAATAATTTCGTTTTCTAACATGTTACTATGTGAGAAAACGAAATTATTTTTGCACCAACCTAACAGTAAGGATAGAGCAGCTCTTGGTATGCAAAATAAATAACTACTGATAAAATATGAAGGCAATTCTACTTCACAAAATTTTTTTTACATAAAATTGTATGAGTACCAATGGTTAATTGTTCTGGTCATTTCTCTTTTGTTTGTAGCCCTATTTGAAAGAGGACTTTTTTTCTTTGTTTCCAAAAGAAGTAAGGCCCTGGAACAGCATGCTGCTATGGGGAGGTCATCACTCCAAGTCTCCTTTGCACATGGACCCTTACAATTGGACTGGCACCAATGCTGTTTTAAAAGGCAGGAAAAAATGGAAGGCATGTACCACTTGCATTTTATTTCTCTTTCTCTATCTATCCATCCACATATAGTGGGATATTGGACATTTTCTTATAGTCTTCTGGTTTGAAAGCTAACCTAGCAGACCATTACTATTGTCATAAGTTCAAGTATTATTACATGTCCCACATATGTGATCTTCTGCCAAACATAACTAACTTTAGTAAATATCTATACTATATTGTGTATATGTTTAAGATTTACTATAGTTGTTAAGGAAGTATACTCAATCTTTTCATGTAAGCTTTTGATAAAAAGACCACTGGGAATTTGTAGAAAGTGAGGAAGAGGGAAACTGGTTTTGTTCCATTTTTTTTTTTGTTTTGGCCTAATTTTTTTTAGTTTACTTGTAGTTCTGACATTAAGTTTGTTTTTAGTTTTTTTATTTTATTTTATTATATACCTCCTTCAGTTCTAATGTTTGGCATTTACTTTTTAAAAGAAGGTTTATTAGTTTTAGGTTATTGGTTATTAGTTATTTAGTTTTTGAAATTGTAATGTGGTTGTAGGTAGAACAGATGAAATTTGTACTTATGCTTGCATTTGGAAATGAAATCAGATCTTTTGCTTAGTTTATATTTTCTGGAAATGTGATGATTGCTATTTTCTACTCTATCCTGATGACACAACCATTTATTCATACCTTAATGACAAGTCTGATCAGTTTGATAAGGTTAAATTATCAGCTGAACTCAAAAATGACCTACAATCTGTTGTTAACTGTAGCAAGAAATAGTTTGTTAATTTTAATCCTTCCAAAATGAAACTGCTCTCTTTTAATTGTCTTAGAGAACCTTTTTTTTTACTTTCCATCAGCATGTCTGATGCTAACCTTTAGGAGAGTGAATCATTACACTTTCTTGGGCTAATGTTTTCCACTGATATGAAGTGGAAACACTATATTGAATCAATTGCTAGGTCTGCTGCTAGCAAAGTTGGTTCACTGTGTCATGTTTTTTGTTGCCAGAATCTATCTTACACATTTATAAATCTACCATTCATTGAATATTGCTGTCACATCTGGTCTGGTGCTTTTGCTGTACATTTAGAGATTCATCATAAAATCCAAATAAGAATCTGCAATGTTATTGGTCCTGACCTGACATCTTGGTTTCAGTCACTTTCCTACCGTCATAATATAGCATCTCTGTGCCATTTCTATAGATACTGATGAACTTTCTCTATGTTACCTAGACTTTATGAATTTAAGCGCAGTACTATATTGGCAGCTAGGTCTCATCATTTTACATTGAAATGATTGTAATCAAGTTTTATGCTAACAGTTACTTCTCTCACTTTTTAAAATCTCTTTTGGCCATTTGTTTTCCATTCAAATTTGATCTTCAAAAATTTAAATGCAATGACAATCATTATCTTTTGTCTTCTTAATTCCTGTTCATTTATAGTTTTCTCTTCTTAATTATGTTTTTCTTTTTCTCTTATTCTTTCACACTCAGTAACCCTTTGCATCTTAGTGGCTTTATTGTCTTGATTGGGGTGTACTGATTAAAAAAAATACATTATTTTTTGGTTTCCTTTGGATTTTACAGTAACTTGCTATTTGTAGGCAGTTACCATCTCATGGGCATTCAGACTTTGTTCTGTAGTTACAGGTGGTAGTGTTGTGGGTGTTTGTGGTATACTGGCAATTCTTCTGTTGTGTTTTTTATGATTTGTAGAATATTTTCACTGTAGCTATAGCTGAACTTTAGAGTATTTCTGTTGAATATTTTAAAGATTTATGAAATACCGATGCACATTTGAAAAAGCTTTAAATATAAGCTTATTGATTTTTATAGTAACTGGATTAGCAGTCCTCAGGAAAAAACCTTTGTGTGCTAAGTTGTCATGATAAAATTACAATGCTGTAGAGTTTTTTTACTGTTTATTACTGATTGCTAAGCTTCAAAAGTAAGATTGCTATTTTTTAGCACTCATCAAATCTATTTATGCTCACAAAGTTACAAATTGATACACTAAGTTGAAAGCATATGTTAAAAAAGTCCTCGCTGTTTTTGATTTATTAAGAAAAAAAGAAGGTATATAGCAAATTTCACATACTGTTCATCCTCAAAGTAATCTCATTCAACATCCAGAACCTTTTACTAAAGTGCCCTGGCAGTAAAAATCAGGTGTTTTGGACACAAAGAAGTGACTGCCACTAATTGGCTTCATTTACAAAGGATTTCTAATGAAGGTGGTTGACCAAGGAATGGAAGAGGTGGTAATCTGTTGGCACAAGGTCTAGAGAGTAAGGTGGATGGCACAGAGTCTCCCAGCCAAATCATTGTATGGTATCCCTAGCCACCTGTACCATTTGTCAACTAGTCTACCAGCTACAAAGCATGATCTTGCGTGGGTATAGAGGTGGTCTTGTGTGAGGTAAATGGTTCCTATAGTGGTAACCAATGTTTAGCACACTTGGGAGTGTCATACAGGACACACTTTTCATCACTGGTAATCACTCGATCATATATAGGTACATTGCAGTGCCAGGAAGGCAGCAAGAAACAGGCTGTCATTCATTGTTGCTTGTTGGCTTTCAACAGTGTGTGGTGTTTGTACACTTTCCCTATGTGGTGCAGGTGAAGTCTGACTGTTTCATCAGATACTTTCAGGACCTCATCATCCAGGAACTGTGGCCAGCTGCTGCAGGGTTCATCACAACCTGAACTTCTGAAACCAATTCCTGGCAGTGCATTCAACCACAACATTATCTCCAAAGACTTGACGTATTCAGCAATTTGATGTGGATGCAGACAAGCCTACTGTAAATTCATAAAATAGACAACCCCAAACAAGCTGCTACTCCTTGTCCTTGAGAGTGGTCCTGTAGATATTTTCAAAGGAAGAGTATGGTTGGTGGTGAGAAGCTGACCTCAATTTGAATGTGAGGCTGGCAAAGTTCAACCAAAATAAGGCTGACGAACTTACCAGAGTTCCGCAAAGGTGTTTAGATTTGTTAAAGAAGGACACCAAACCTCTCCTCTCAGCATTTGGTGCAGCCATAGTAGAGTTGGGACCATGCAAAATAATGCAAATACATCAACATAGCAGTCACCCTGGTGTTCAGCACACTACTTACTTTGTCAGGCAAGTTGATCCCTCAGTATCTAGCAAAACTGTCAAGATGGTGATTCAGAAGTGTCCTGATTCTCAGTCCATCCATCCAGCACCAGTGCGCTGGCCGAATGGAATACTAGGGGTTTGCAATATGTGGTCCAGGCTGGAGATGGATATTACACATTATGGTCACAGTTATTACCTAACCTTGATTGATTGTGGACCAACATGGTTCTGTGTGTGGCGACCCCTAATGCGACAAGATTTTGAGAGCATTATTTGGCAGTTGGAGTCACTATTTTGTGAAAGAGGTCTGCCATACAAAATCCTTACCAACAACAATACTGTATTCACCAGCGGGTTATTCATGGAGGAATGGGGTGTCTAGCTGCACTTTTGGTGTGTGCATGTGCCGTCCAGAATTGTGATAATAGAAAGGTGTTATAGGACCATAAAACGTATTGTGGCACGGAAGCAGTGACTCGTACAAGAAGCTGTTTACTAGTATAATGTGACACTGAAGGATGACATGTTGAGCCCAACTGCACCATTTAACGCAATTCATATGTATGAGGTTAGGTTCAAGGGCATTGATGTTGTACCTGCACTAACACCATGAACAGTGCTTGAAACCTATAAAGTTGTAGGCAAGATCACCCCAAAACTGATGTACCTCCAAATTTACAACTGAGAAGGTCACTGGGATCATTAGTCCATAATCTGTCCTGATTGATGGCATGCCATGTCATGTTAAAGACCTCCGACCTGCATGGGACCAATGCTCTACTGCAAGTGACACTGATGAGTCATCCAGAAGTGATGGGGAGTTGGAAATAGATTCCCAGATTTTCGATGCACCTCCTGCTGCAGTGGAGATGGATAGCGACAACACTGAGGATGAAGTACTTCCCCCACGTAGTGTCAACAATGAGGATGAAGTATCTCCTCTGTGAAGAAACACCAGAAGGAAATGCCAGCCCCCTGCATGTTGGTGCTGTGATCAGGGGGGAGTGTAACAGAGAATCGGATCAGCCTGAGAAAAGACTCTGACTTGGTCATATGTGGTGCTGTAAGCACCAAGAGTTGCGTCCTCTTCCACAATAGGCTTTTGAGAGAAGACCTTCTACTTAGAATAGGTGGCGAATACCAGACAAGACAAACACAAAAGCTTCTTCCACCCTTTTATCAGGTCTTGTGTTTAATCCTGTAGGAGGACTAACCACCCTCCTCACAGATAAACTCTGTGTGGGTACCAGTTTAGGCGTCGATAACCCGACTATGAAACAGGTAGTACTTGGTTACATGGTACTAGTAGCACTAAAGTGACCTGACCCTAATAATAACACAAATCATTAAAACCTAACAAAACCTGATGTAATCAAGGAAATTATTGGAGTTTAAAACATTTAAAATCAGGTAGATGTTTGTTTACAAAGTGCTCAATATTAAAAAGTAATGCAAGAATAGTTAACAGATAAATAAAGGTTTCAAAAGACTTATCTGCTGACTTCTTTTGAACTTTTATCTGTTATCTATATCTTCTATATATTTCAAAAAATTAGAATATTGTAGAAAATTTCAATATTTTTTATCAGCTAGGGTTAGGGAAAGTGGAAATTGTATGTATTTTTGACTCCTTACATGTAAACTAAAACTATTTTAATAACTATGGCCTCCACCTCAAAAATATAGAGAAAAACATATAAAAATATTAGAATATTTCATTTTGAATTTGAGTAAATCACTATGCAGTATAAATACAATAAATCTCTCAGTCTGGTTCAGTATGCACAATCGCTATCATGAGGAAGCCTGCTGACTGACAGATGTCCAGATGACACTCATTAACACTCTTCCTTGTGGACAGTAAGCCACAGAGGGTTATTGCTGAAAGGCTTGTTTATTATTAGAGCGTGCTGTATCAAAGCATATTCATGGAATGTTGACTGGAAAGGAAAAGGGTGTGGAGGACAAGGTGCACAAGAAAGAAGGACAAATGTTACCTTGAGAAGAGTGTCAAGCAAAGATAATTAAAAACTTGTTAGGGAAATATTCATTTAAAAAGTCATGCATAATCAAAACAAAATGTGTTGGTGCTCCATCTTGTTGAAAGAATATTTTTTTTTTGCTAATGAAACATTGCACACAATCTCGTAAGCATGTTGATAGCATGTGAAATTATGTTTTACCTGTGACATTAATTAATTAAGCCCTATGGTGCATGACTTTTGCCTCAGCTTGTATATATCTCACCTTAAATAGAATTGATGTAAACATCTTGATACTAAAAAAGTGGGGAGGGAATATATCTTAGGAACCTTTCAGCCAACCCTTTGTCAGAGAAAAAAATCATTGATGAAACAATTATTATTCTTTTGAACAACAACATACAATTTAAGAGAATAAATGTGAGAACAAAACTGTTGCACAATTCAAATGTGAAATCATCTTAGAGTTTAGAAAATCAATAAAATTTGTAAAATTAAAAACGAATAAAATTGATAAACAAACCTGAAAAAAACAGAAAAAAGTTTCAGGAGAGGAAAAAAATTAATGTTCTCCCAAAAGAAGAAGAGAATGAACAAAATTCTCCTTTTGCTTGCAAAGAGCAGGTCTTTTCAGTTTTATAGTGACTGCTTCAAGCAAATGCCGAGACCACACTTCAAACCAGTTCTCTCCATATTGACCAGAACATGCAGGATTATTAATTAAGTGTTAGCCAACTGTGTTGAACTATGCAACTCACCCCAACTTTTATAGGCTAGAACATGCTGCTTGATTCTTGTAAACAGGCATTGATTGATTTGACCCAAATAATTAGGATCACATCAACATTTGAAATAATACATAACAGAACTATTCAAAAATGGGTATTAATCAAGTTGATCTTTCTACTTCTTGGTGTGACCCTATTTAGCTATAGTAATTGGCTAACTAATTAAGCATAGAAATTAAAAACAAGAAATACTTAAGGCGAGAAAGAGCTATATGGAAAGACAGACCGAGCGACATTTTTTCTTTAACAAAAAAAAGAACGGGAAAAGATTTTATTTCGTTTACGAAGAAAGATACTTTTTCACAGAAGACAGAAAATCCATAAGAGAAAGCCAGATGTCAGAATTAATTAATGTCATGATCAGATAGTGACATGCCAAGGGAAACCGAATTCAGGGAGGAATGACAAAGCTGACCACACACAGCGACCATAAAAAAAATTTCGGTCAACTGCATACAGGCTGAAGAAATCAATATTGGTTATCTATCAGAGAGACCATTAATATTTTTCATTCTTGGATTCTGACGAAGAAAGCCAGCCGTCATGTATACAGATCTTGATATGATCATTGTTATTGCTTATTCAAACTGTTGATGACAGACTTAATGTCGCTGAAGGTGGGCATCTGGTGATACAAAAATTTTAAGACATGAGAAAAATAAAGCATTTGCTTTTCAGGTGGAACACAACCACCCAATTTAAAAGTTGACTAGCAAGTGATTAATGAGTCAGTAGAGATTCTGCTAAGTGAATTTTGGGTGACTCAGAATAAGATAAAAATTTAATTATGGCCATGTGGGATTCATAAGAATTCTGGCCAATAGAAAAGAAGGAAAGAAAATAAAAGAGAATTTTTTTCTAGACAATAATTTTAAGAAGGCCAAGTCTAGCCACACCCATGCTGCCGAACAATCATTGGCCAAGTGGTGGCGTGAGTGATAGGCAAAGGTGAATGTATGAGAAAGGCAGAGAAGTTGTTGACACCCACTAAGAAGATTGGGGTGAGATACCAATATGAGAAAGAAAGAGTCTAGGAGGATAATTCTCCTCCGACCTCTTCTCACAGATGAGGGAGAAAACCCCCAAAATGGAAAGTGATTAGCTTCCAAAAATGGGAAGTAATAAATTTTCCTATCCTGAAGACAAAGAGAATTTTTGTTGGGAATTAAGAATTGTCAAAGAACCCAAACCAAGCCAAGCCCCACACCGGGTTTTGTTCGGTGTCCATATAAACAAATGTTCCTGGGTGTTAAGTGAGTTGAGTTGGAGATTGGAGATGCAGACACAGATTGACAGAGAGCTGTTGGGCTCGGAGAATAGTGCCTCGCAGGAGCTGATCAAGATTCCACGCCTTTCAACTTAGTCTTCCTACCAAAAGCAAGTTTTTATTGACGAATGACTTAAGATACCATAACTCACTTAAGAAATCCAAAAAGTGTCACAAACAAATAGAAACAGACCAGGAGAGAAACACTCCTGTATTCAACAGATAGATAAAGTTAATTGTTATTTCTCAACATATTTGAACCTTGTGAGTTTGTTTTATTTATTTTTCTTTTACTTACGCTTGTGCAGTATTACCTTTACCCTGGATTCAGCTTGCACTATGGCCCGATGCCTGATTGATTTTGTCTACCTAAGATCAAAGAAGTTACTTCGGTGACCAAGCACTAGAGGCGAGCTGAGAACGACGAGGCTAGTATCGAACCGGAAATGACCAAATCAACAAGGACACAGGCTGGTGGCAGCGACAAGGAGTCAACCCCAAACGCTAGTGGAAGAAACCTTACAGCTTCATGCTGCAACTGGGAGTTGACCACGGGCCAACAGCGTAGCGTTATATATTGATGTCGCGACCAGTGGACATCCAATATTGGCACTGGTGCTGTGACCGCGGCCACCGGTGGGTGTCACATTGGTACAAAGGATTTCTAATCAGTGTACAAACCAGAAAAGGTTGGTTAATGTGTTAAATTAAACACAAATGAAAAAAGCGCTGGAGTTATATTTCCATGTGCAATTTGCTACTTAAAATCTGTTTGTGAATCAAACAAATTGTAACAGGCAATAAAATGTTAATACTTTACAATAATGAATAATGTAAGAGATTATGGGGTAGGTGAAAATAGTCACCACTAACCAGCTACAGGTCAGTCTCCAGCCAATGAAATTGAGGCTGTGTATATAGTGGCACTGGAAAGAAGTCCTTTTTCATGAGCACCTTCTGGAGAACCATATGATTCAAACAAGTCCTGCTCTCAATTACATCAACTGAAGGCAGCAGCCATGGTATTCCATCAGGATAATACTAAAATGCATGTTTTTGATGACCAGATAAAAATTGTTACAGCTTAATTAGGAAATTTTCTCTCATCCACTATATTCAATTTCTGGTCTTTACAGAATTGTCTTAAACAAAAGATTTCAATTCCCTGGATGACTGCAAAAGAAATTAAGTTCTTTACTGGGAAGATAAAATATTCTAAGAAGGTAAATGATGAAGTTGCTTGAAAGATAGAAAAATATTTAGGAACAAAATGATAAATATGTTGACTAATAAAGTTACTTTCAAAAATAAAAATTGATAATTTAATCAATGAACCAAAAGTTTTGGGATAGACCCCCCAGGTTTTCCTGGGTGTCTATTTAATGAGAATTTGTTTATAAAATAAACAATAGAAGCTTTTTCTTAAAAACTGTCTATAAAAATAAAGATGATTCATTTTTATCAATTGTTGCCTTTCTTGTTTATATCTTTATTTAAAAAGAATATTGAAATTCAAATCAATTTTTGACTCATTTGATCAAAATTGTGTCTGCAGTTATTTCCACCAGGCCAAGATGATTTATTATATGTCACAGCAGGACAACAATGTGGCTTCCCTCTTGAATGTCGAAAGTATAACAGGTAAGCTTACATTACTGAATGTCATAGCAAGACAAAAATATGGCTTCCATCTTGAAGTTCAAAAGTATATGTAAACATGTTAGTCTTTGTAGATAATGTATTGTGCTACTTCTGTATTGAATATTTAAAGCTTCTTACTAGGGCAAGATGATTTATTATAATACATGTCCTCTCTTGAATGTCAAAATCATAATGTTTGTTACCCTCCTCAGAAGATGATTCATTATAAAGCTTACCACTTGAATTTCAAGAGTATAACAGGTAGTTTGTCACTCATTCTAAGCCAAGAAAATTTATTGTCACAAAAGGGCAAAACAGTGGCTTCCATCTTGAATGTCAAAAGTATAACATGTAAACATGTTACTCCTCACCAAGAGAAAGTGACTTTTTTATGCAGCTTCTTTCTTGAATGTCAAAAATATAACAGGTAATGTCGTTATTCTCTTCTGACAAAGATGATTTAATATCTCGTTCCCCTCTTGAATGTCAAAAGTACAACAGGTAAGGTTGTTATTCTCTTCTGATTAAGATGTTGCAATATGTGTTTTTCCTCTTGAATGTCAAACATATAACAGATAAACTTGTTACTTCCAAAATAGCAGATGATTTATTATATAGCTTCATCTTGAATTTCAAAATTATTATGGGTAGTTTTACTTCCTTCAGGCTAAAAGGATTTATATGACTTCTCTCCATTGCTTATGTATATTTGATATTTATATATATATATATATATATATATATATATATATATATATATATATATATATAAATAATTGTAATATACAAAGTGGGTGTTAAAAATTGATTATATAAGTTAATGAATAGATATTTATAATGTAGTTTGCTGTTTGAGAGATTTCTATAACTTATGAACTTCTCTGAACAATTAAAAGATGAAGTTTTTCTTTTACCAATCCATTTTTGCTCATGAAATTCTTGCTCTCCATATAAGTAAATCCACAGCACTTATATGTAAAATTTAGAACTTAGAAAGAGATTGACAAGTATCTTAAGTGGCCTGGAATTGTACAAAACATCCTCTGCACACCCTTTATTTTATTTCTCATTTTGTGGCCATTTTAGCAAGACTTAAAAGCTTACACCACAAAAATTTATTTATACACCTCCCCCCCCCTGTCTCTCTCTTAGGTAAAATTGATTTCACAATAACAAATGCATAACAGAACAGAACAATTTTTTTTCACCCCAACCAAGATGAGAGGGGAGAGAGTATGGAGAGTGTAAGTAAATGAGAAGATTGTAAAAGGGGAGGATAGAGGAAAGGACAAAAAAAAGGAACATGATTTGAGAAGTCAGAATATGTCAATTCATGTTGCATTTAAAATTTTGAAGATTGTAGTTATCAGGGAAGCAAGTAGGAAATGTGAGATAAAAACAAACTGTTATACTAGAAATAACAGTTGCATCTACCTAGTTCAATAGTAAAGCAGTGAGACTTAGTTGCCAACCTAGTAGCATGCTTAAATTCAAGTAGTTAGGGCACCAAGTAAAAAAGCTCGTCCAAGCAGTTACCATAAAAATATTTGTAGAAAAGGCAGAGGGAAGCCATGTCATGTTGGTGAGAGATTGAGTGAAGATAAGATGCCTGGTCAGGACTATTTGTTTTGCAGACCTTTCTCTGGAATTTGTCAAGAATCTCAAGATGCAGACACCAGACACAATATGGCAACAGTATTCAACACACAGATGAATGGTAAATTTATAAATGTGCAGGATGGATTCTGATGAGAAAGCTTATTTTAGCATAACACAGTGAACCAACCTCCCTTACACTCAATATAGTCTCTCCACTTCATGTTAGTAGAAAACATGAGGCCCAAAAAGCATAGTGTTGCTCCCTTGGAGTTCAGCATCAGCCATCCTGATGGTAGGCAGAAAAGCTTCTTTGTGGTGATCAAATGAAAGCAGTTTTGTTTTAGTGGCATTGAAATTTACAAATCATTTCTTGTCCCAATTAACTACTGACTGGGGGTCCTCTTCAAGAGTAGTTGCTAGGTTTACTTTGTCAGATCTTTTGGATTTGCTACTAAGGCAGGGGTAAATGGTATTGTCATAGGTCCTGGGAGACCACTGCATTATTATGAAATGATCTGGAAGTATGCCTGTTGAATATGATCTTCATTATTCAATTATGATCTTCATTATTCAATTGGTTAGGAATTAGGATTAAGTTAAACATACATCCTGTGACACCCTGGTCCTCAAGCTTGCATAGAAGGCCAGCATGCCAAACTCTGTCAAACACCTTTGATATATGACCCAGTGAAACGGAAGCCATATTGTTCGTCCAAAAGGTCATGTGAGGTAAGATGCTTAACCAGTTCAGCAGTAGAGCTGCAAATACAAAAAAAAAAAGCTAAAAAAGAGGTAAGAGACTAATAGGGCAATAATTTGAGGAGTCAGAGGGTTCCCCAGACTTCTTAAAAACAGGAAATACAGAGGAGGACTTTCAACAAGCTGGAAAGCAGGAAAATGAGGTATTTGCTGTAAGGTCTGGAGACAACAGGAACCAGCTCAGGATCACATTTCTTTAGGAATATGGCAGGATTCTTGTCAGATCTGCTGGCCTTGTCAGGGTATAATTCTGAAATGATGCCAGAAACCAATGATGAGTTATACGTATGTCACTCAGCCTCAGTTCTCGGGGGAAAATCTAGCAGATGAATCAAGAGAGGAGTTGGAAGAGAACTTCCAGGCAAAGCACTCTACCTTATGTACAGTATATGTCAAAACTTTAAATTAAGGGACTGAGGATTTGCTATTGTTCAGTAGGCTTTTGCAGAGCCACCAGTAATCCCTAGAAACAAACTTGTGAGAAGCTATACAGTGTCTCATTCTATCAGCAAATAGTGACTTTGCTTCTTTGAGAACACACTTGTACGCTTTACAGGCAGCAACAAAGAAACAACTGTTGCAATCAGACCTGTATAGCCATAAGAAGTGATTCTTATGAGCTAAGGCAACTGAGCAGGTAGGGAAGAACCCAAGTGATAATTGTGATTTCACTTGGTATTTACAAGCTGAAACAAAAGCTTTGATGCCAGCTTTCACCCAGGAAGAGATCTTGGTGGCATCTTTCTGAGCAGGATGATTAAAAATATCTTCCCAGGAAACATCATGAAGATAGTCATAAAACAATTTCCAATCAGTGTATTGATAACAGAAAGAAATTCTATTAATGGAAGATTCATGACTGGTGGGAGAGCAGAAAGAGATATCAATAGATAGCACCACACGATCAGAGCTGCAGCATGCAACAGGAGTCCATGGTGGCAGTAAGGAAGAGATAAAGTGGAAAAGCATGTCTGTCAGAATTACTGGGGAAGCATTTAGAGAAGTCTACTATTTGTGTAATAGATTATATAATAGAGAAGTTGATGGTCTGGATGCCAACAAGGTCAGTGACATTAGAGTGAGTAAGCCACCTGACATGGTGGACAGTGAAATTACTGAACACAAAAATGCAGACAAGTGTAGAGAGAAGGCCTTATCTATACTATCAGAGATTCTATCTAACACACAACAGTCATGAGAAGAAGAGGAACAATACAGGAAGAAGAGATATCTGACTGAGTTTGATAGAGAATGACAGAAGCACATGTAAGAACAGTCCAGAGAATCAAGAGAGAGTTCCCTTGCCAGTGGGAAAGATTCCCGAGCATATACAACAAGGCCATGCATGTGAATATTAGAGTCTACTCGAAAGGAGGAAGATAGCCAGGAACAGAGAATTCAGTGGGGGAGATTAGTTTCACATAGATCTAGGATACCCAGAGAGCATTCCAAGGGGAATAATTCCACACTGCAAAAATTGGTATGAATATCACAAATGTTGGCGAAAGAAAGGTTGAGGGGTTTGGGTGTTTTTTGATGAGCTGGTTTAGTTGTATATATTTAGTGGTTTTTAGTCATGGTATTTTTTTTTAAAAAGTGGAAAGGCCAAGAATAATAGTAGCTACCAGTCATCTAATGTAATATGTGCTGGTTGGGAATTAGTGCAGACTGCAGCATGTTGTGGCCTCAGGGTTGCCCACTGAAAGTGCTTGCATGAACACCTTTCCTTGCATGATATGGCATTGAAAGAACCCCAATATTATGTGACATTTGATCATAGCAGCCTCTCTAGACGTTACCCAAGAGTTCTTAACTACCAGTTGAGATGCAGCAATCAGAAGACTGACAACCCAGTACCCTCAGTATGAAAAGTCATAGCCATTATCCAGAATTCACCCTTATTAAGGCCTCAAAAGAAGGAAACTGGAAACCCCATCCTAAACAAGGAACAATGGATAACCCTCTTTTCCTGTTCAATAGAAGGGGAAGAACTTCTTGTTTTTTGTTAAGGTTTCGTAGTGCCATTTTTACAAAGTGTAGAATCAGTTAACCTTCCCTAATTTTCAAGTTAAAGCAATTGCTGGTGAACACACTTTCTTGTAAATTAAATTTAACTTTTAATGTAAAAAGTTGGTTGCATGTCTTTGTTCGAAGGTGGTGTATGTGCATGTGTGTGTGTTCATAATTCAGTGAGGGCCTTCTTTGTCCCAAGAGTACTTGTGGCTACGTTTACAGACAGCCTGAGGTTGAATTCAGGATTCAAAGTTCAATCATTGCACTGGTTAAACATTTGGTGGAGGGACACAATAAGGTGATTCCATTTGTCAGACTCATTTCTGATTATCCACTAGAGTTTCTCTTTTCTTTCTTTATCTTCTTTTTTGTTAATTATACATATTTTTCTTTTGATTCTATTTCTTTCTTTGTCTCATGATTGTTTTTTCCTGACCTGCATATATTAATAGTAAATAGATTTTTCTTTTTTTCTCACAGTAGAAATATTAATTTTACAACTCATGTTTATCCTGTTGTAATATACCAGAGTGTCAGTCCCACTTAACCCTTTATATATCTGACTGATCTTTGGTTGATATCAAAAGCTTCAAGATTGGGGCTGAGACTGCATCTTTTTGCACCTGTATTCCCACAATATGACAAAGAAACACCAAAGCCTGGTTGTATCACAAGGTATTGTTGGTATGCCCTGGGCTAATGGCAATGGTGTGACCATGAAATCATGCCTAAACTCAGGGTCATCATCTAACAATGGCTTTCTTAGTGACACCACTGTTGTTACAGCAGTTGTTTGAATTTATAATCAATATGCCATAGAATCACATTATAAAATCAACATTTCAACTTTATATATAGAATTATAGACTGGGAGAATCTATTTAAAAATTATCTTGCCTTGACATGATTATTATAAGTTCCATATATCCACATTTATAATTTTAAATGTAACCTTGAATATAAGATTAAAGTCTTAAAATCTAGGAAAAATGTCTTTAATTTTATATGATCATAATATAGACATTGACAAATCATAAACCTACATTTGCAATTCTTAATTCTAGTTCTCTTTAAACTGAATATATTTTTTCCAGTTTTATTGATGCATTTAATCCTGATCTGAAAACTTACCCGAAATTTTCTGATGCATATTCAATTGATTTTGAACAAAAATCAGGAGAATTACTCATTATCCCAACTGGATGGTACCACCAGGTAAGTAAGTTATGTTTAAAATGTTGCCAGTCTCAATTTGGAAGTGGAATGAGGAATTTTATGCGAATTCTAATGAGTGTTGAGCCTTATTGAAAGCATTTTTGCTTCTCTTCTGTTACAATGTAACAATTATCAGATGACAAGTCAGATTTTAACCAAAATAAAATGTTAATATAGAATTAAACTCCATAACAAACAATATTTTTCAGAAAGTCTTTCTGAATGAATAATTCTTCACCCAACAACAATTGTTTACTATTCTAGTTAGTCTGTGATTACCTTGCAGATTTTAGAAGCAGAGAAACAAACAAATACACTGGTTTTGTTTATTTTTTATGGGGAGGGTGAGAAGGTAAGCTTATTGTTCACGGCAAAAGTTGTCTTCTGCGTTATAAATTTAATAATCCCACTGACAGATTTCAGGATTACTTTATGAATTATCTAGACACTTATTTTCATCATCATTAAGTTTTAAATAATTGTTCTTATTGAAGTGTTAGTAAAAGTTATAGCTGATGAAGGCTGGAAAGACCTGATTAAAGCAACAGTAGGGAAGATACACATCTGAATAAATCATGGAAAAAGAACAATCCTTTATCCTAAAGACCAGAGATTTATGAGGTGGTGCTGAAAAGTTATTGGGCTGATCAAGAATAAATTTTAAAAGAATTGTGATGCTTGGTTATTTAGTCAGATTTTGGGAAGTGGATCAAACTAAGAAATTTCAGTACTCCCTAATGCAAATATTAAAAAAAATGCTTTCCCTATTCAGTAGATATTCATTTTAAACACAATATTTGTAAGTAATTGGAAATAAATGATTGTTTCTGTAGTTTGAATGAAGGAAGAAGAGAAAGTGTAATGTCACTTACCTTGTGGTGGGGGAGAAGAAGAAGCGGTGATAGGCAATTACTTTTATAGAAAGATATTGTGGCAAACCAGAGAAAGAGACAAATTATGGGCAGAAGAAACGCTATAAAGCTCGACCGAAAATAGGAGTCAGGGATTTTGTTCATTTTGTACGAGAAAGCTTGCAAGAGAGGAAGAAGATTAAGAGTAAGTGTTGTGGAGTGATTTTACAGTGGAGGCTTGTATTTGTACTAAGTTGGTCCTAAAATAGGTTCAACGTACAAAACGTTAGGAACTTGATATAATAGGTATAACGCAGAGTAATCTAGTTGTGGGCGCTGATACTTTAGTCTTCAACTAATGGTCGTCTGGCATCGACTGACTGACCGCCTCTCTGAACGACTCCCTCGTTACTCTTACTACTCCTACTTATTATAGGTGGGGGAGTCTATTAACTATAGAATAGGTGTGTTCCACTATAACATCCCCCCACTAAAACTTTGCTTTATAGGAGTAAACAGTTTTCTTATTTTTTACAGGAAATATGAAAAAAAAAAAACAAAAAAAAAACTTCATTTTTTTTAGCAACATCGTAGCGTATCTCCTACGTTTTGAATCCACTTTTAAAATGATCAGTTGCCTTTCTTTTTCTCCTGGATCAGCGTACCTCAGGTAAAATTGTTGCAGGCATTGTTAGATCAAACGTATTGAAAATCCCCTCTATCGGCGTTTCTTCCACGGGACCACTGTTAACCACGTCTGAAAAATGTCATCTGATTCTTCACCTTTCACCAAGTACATCATATTGCCAATCTGCTTTTCTATTTTTTGATACCTCCATAGTGTTACCAGAAACAACCTTCCACTTTGAGCTTCTTAAGGATGGAGTCACAGTTTCTCTAGGTTCTTCTTGTGGTTCTATTTGTTCAGCCTCTAGCTTCCCTTTTGTTGATCTTGTGCTTATTAACGTTTTCATTGGTGACTTCAGTTGACTTGAATCATTTAATAATACTGCATGTCCTTGGTTGCGGGTAACTCGCTCCCCAATTTTTCTTGGTGTCGGCTTTAAATACACCAGTTTTCTCTAATCTGTCCAATTCTTTATCTATCTGTTCAATTAAAGCAAACAGCACATT
This sequence comes from Acanthosepion lycidas, assembly GCA_963932145.1. NCBI lineage: Eukaryota > Metazoa > Mollusca > Cephalopoda > Sepiida > Sepiidae > Acanthosepion > Acanthosepion lycidas. The sequence continues at coordinate 644,115 of OZ010596.1, forward strand.
CCTTTTCTTTTTGAATACCGCCTGAGCATTTTCTTTTAGCTGGAATTTTGCCTCCATCTTCGTACACGTTCCCAAACCTGGAGAAAAAACAGTAGGAAATGTTTCCTTAAGTTTCTTTACTAATTTTTGGGCTTTGTAGTTTAAATTTTCTACCTTGTAACAGAAAGAATTTATCGGTAGATCCCATAATTGGAATTCTGTTATCCAATTCGTACCAAGTAAGTTCATGGTATTTTCTATGACAAAGTTTAGCTTTTCGCGTTTTTTTTATTTAATGTGACGTTTGTAACAAATTTGCCAATAAATTGTATTTTTTCTCCTGTCACTGACCTCACAATTTTCTTTGTCTTCATTAACGTTGGTTTCCCCAACTTTTTCCACATATGCAAATTTATGATAGATAGGTCGGAACCAGTGTCGAGTTGCATTTTTATTTTTTTATTACTTATTTCGATGGTAACAAATTTTCTGGTTATTCCATTGTTCACCTCATTGGACTTTAATTTTCTTATTTTATTGTCCTTATTTTTTGACCTGCAGTGCAAGCTTTTATGACCAACTCTTTTACAGTTGAAACATTTTTTATTCCTAAAATTGCAATATCTGTACCAGTGAAGTTCACCACAAGCAAAACATGGCTTCGGGAGTTTTTGTTTATTTTTTGCCGGTATTTCACTTTTTGCTTGATAATCCGCAATTTTAGAATTCTTTTTGGTAGAATGACTTTCTTTTTTGCAGTGTATTTTCCTTACATGTGAAACGCCAGACTGTTCTATCTTTTTTGAATCTTTCTTTACGCTAACATATCTTATGCAGTCTTCTGCCAACTTCTGTACCGTAATCCTCAACTCCTTTTCCAATTTTGTCAGCACTAATTTTCTCAACTCTGCGTCTCTTTCCGCTACCAGCCCCTGAACAAACACCAAGCACTTAAAATTGTCAGCGCTTAACTCTGCTAGCTTCAATTCTTCACAATGCTTATTCACATTGGCTGCGTACGTTATATTGTCTTGTTCGTCATCTTTCATCAGATTCAAACATTTCCACCTCTTGTGAAACAAAGATGTCTTTTTACTAAATAATTCACTTAATAAATTTACCACCTTGGTAAATGTCAACTCGCTAGTTTTTTCGGTAAAATGTAGTTTACCAATTTGTTATGCTCAGCAGTTCCTAACTTGCTTAAAAGAAGCCTAACCTTCTTTCCTTCAGACCACGAGTGGCAGTCCTCGTTATACACGTCCGTATATTTTTTATAATACTCCTCAAAAGTTATCTCTTCATCTGGACTGTAGGTGAATATTTCAATTGAATTCCATATTGTATTCTCTGGGAAAGAATCATTTTGTAGATTTTTCTCTTTCCTCAGTTATTTCCATAATTTTGTTTTGAAACTCCCTATGCATCTGTTTCATTTCTTGTTGAAACTGCATTTGTCTATTAAATTTTCCTCCTGTAGCTGCATCTGGAATGTTCTCTGTTGCTCTAATATTGTCATCTGTTGTTCCGACTGGAACTTAAAAAATTCCTGGAATATATTTTTGCATTCCTCCATCTTCGCAAAAATTTACACAATGCCTAAATACGGTAGAGGGGGGTCCAATGAATTTGCAATTTGTGACCTATTTGAGCAAATTGTATTATCGAGAAAAAAAAATTATTTTCTCAGTTGAGAATATGACAGATTTTTTTGTCACTAAGTTGACGTCTTGTCTTTCAAAAAGTTTTTTTTGTTTTTAAGTGTGAATCCAAGATTTTGTCGCCGAAATTATTGTGACGAGCAAATTTTTCTTTTTCCTCTGTATGAGTACAAATTTCGTCATCAAATAATGTTGTGGCGAGTGAATTTTTTTTTCTTCCACTGTATGAATCCGAATCCTTGTGGCCAAATAATGTTGTGGCAAGTGAATTTTTTTCTTCCACCGTATGAATTCGAATCTTCGTCGCCAAATAATACTGTGGCGAACGAATGTTTTCTTCCTGCATATGAGTATGAATTCCTCGTTGCCAAATTTTATTGTAGCGAACAAATTTTTTTTTTCTCTCTTCCACTGTATGAATCTGAATCCCTCGTCGCCAAATTATACCGTGGCAAACGATTTTTTTTTCTTCCACCATATGAATCCGAATCCTTCATCGCCAAATAATACTGCGGCAAACAAATTATTTTTTTTTTCTCCATATGAGTACGAATTCCTCGTCGCCAATTTATTGTTGTGGAGTGATTTCACAGTGGAGGCTTGTATTTGTACTAAGTCGGTCCTAAAATAGGTTTGACGTACAAAACATTAGGAACTTGATATAATAGGTATAAAGCAGAGTAATCTAATTGTGGGCGCTGATACTTTAGTATTTGACTAACGGTCGTCCAGCATCGACTGACTGACCAGCTCACTGAGCGACTCCCTCGTTACTCTTACTACTCCTACTTATTATAGGTGGAAGAGTCTATTAACTATAGAATAGGTGTGTTCCACTATAACAGTAAGGAAGGATGAGAGAGAGATCCTGGGTAAAACTTCTTTTTTTTTCTATTTTTTAATTTTTTGAAGCACAATTTCCTTTTGAATAACTTGTAGAAAAAAAAGGAATAATATATCTGTAAACAAAGACTTAGAATTCAAACTGATTTTTTACTGATTTGGAGACAAATAATTGTAATTATAATGAACAATGTCTTTCAGGCTTATAATATGGAAGAAACTTTGGCTGTGTCAGGACAAGTAATGAATTTGCATAACTATTTGGCTGTCCTTGAAGAAATTATCAAAGTTGGAAATTTGGAAAGAAACATTATTCCTAAGGAGTTTGAAAAACTCTCTGCCAGATTTCAGGTAATTCAATTCTTTACTTCCTCTATACTTCTGTCTTAGATTTTACTTATCAAAATTTATTTTTTTTATTTATAAACATTCTTTTCTAAAGATGAAAGTGAAGTAATGGTGCCACATTCATAAGGGCTCAAATGTGCCATAACCTTCTTTTTCTATTGACAAATGCTTCTGTTCACTATAAATAAGAGTGCAAGAAAACAATGCCACAGGGTGTCCATACGTAGTGTAGCACTTATAGTGTATTCAGAGGACTGGGTTTCAACAGTAAAAGAATCAGTAATGTCATTTTTCCAGAGTTTCAAACAAGCAGCTTGTGTCAAAGGAAATTTATTCACATCCACAAGGGCATAAACTTTTTCTGAAAACCTAGGGATCCATTTGGAGTAATTTGCTAGTATTCCTATTGTGATATAGAGAAAGTATCTTTGAGCAAATGGTTCCAGGCAACCTGGATCAGGGTAGATCTTCCTATTGTATGAAATACCCAAGTAAAGACATTGAACATAATTTATAGGAACATTTGTCTTCATTCAGAGTTAGAGTTTATCTCTTAGCTGCCTCCATGAATCAACCATGGTTACTATTGTTCCTGCCTTCAGATTATCCACATATATAGTGACATTATCAATATATGCATATGTTCCTTGTAGATATTCCTTACCTATAATTCTGTCAGTTACATGCTGAAAATTTGCTACTCCATTAATGACCCCAAATAAGCTTTTATTGAACTTGTAACAGTTTACACCCAGCTTTCTTTATAGTGACCTGGTGATAGGCACTTCAGAAGTCTAAAGAACTGTATATGTTATATTTAGTAATTTCATTCACAGTATAATGAAAGAGAGCTATAGAAGAAAGGTTTATTGTCCAATTTATATTTCCCCTATTATGGGCATTATTATATCCATGATGTAATAATACAGTACTATACAGACAAAACAGAATAGCTGAAAAGAAAAAGAATGACAAACATACTTTGTTCACAGAGAGACTTTTCTACCACTAAGATATACACAAAACTATATATACATATTTACATGTGTCCCATGCATAGAAAAATATATCAGATATATCTACACAGCAAGCAGAGATTAAGGAGAGTGAAAAGATAGGGTCTTACATATAATACAGAGATTCTTCTGTGTTTCTGGAGAAGCCATGTTACGATTCTACTATGTCCTAAGTGAGGACATATTGCATGAACTGGAAATGGCAAGTCTTAGGTTTTCCCAAATTGAGGACTGCAAACCTGAGTTTCTGCAAGAATATATCTATTAGGTTTGTGCAAAAATAATGACGTAATAATGTCTTTTTTTGACGTTAAAAAATACATCAAAAAACGACATTATTACATCTAATAGTAATCCATTTCACATTCCTCACTGCTACATCCTTGTCCTAGAACCTTACAGCTGGGTTGTTCAAATGTATTCCTTACTGTCTGTAAACCTTCTCTCTTTGAGGACAAAATCAGCCAGCTTTTATGTGAGCCTCAGTCAGTCATGCAGATTTTTTCACACCCACCTACAAGCATTTAATTAGTCCGAAGGCACTAGTTACATCACTGTGTATGGTACAAGCAATTTTGTGCCTCTTTCATTGACAAGATAGGCCATGTCCATTACATCCCCCCCCCTAATCTCATGATCACATAGATAGCAGCTGGTGGGGCAGTTGAGACACCTTGTGTCTGCTGCTTCTCCAAAGGTTCACTCACTTCTTCATCAGTTTTTGCTACAACCCACTGATCCTCTTCACCATCAAATCTGCTTGATTGATCAGCCACCATCAGTTGAATGGTCGGCCTCATCATCCACCATAAGTAGACACATTCCATTATCCCTTAATGTGGCAACCTCAACCTCAACAGGGTCATCCACTACTTGAGGGTGATGGCGAAGGTCTCTCACATGGCACAGTATTCATTCTATGTAGACTGCCTGGTGACTCAAGATTCTGGTTACTGTTTCTTTTCTATATTTACTTGTGCATCTATTAGGTGATGTTTTTGCCAGCATCTCTTTTTTTTTATATATTCTCTGTCTAGATTCAGCCTTCAGTGATGCAATGTTATCAACATCTTTCATCTGAACTTCGTAGGAGTACAACGCATTGACTGGAGCAGTCTCACTGTGAACACTATCCTTTGATGTAATGTTGTACCAACACACTGCTTTCTGGACAGAGTATTGCTTTCTGGCAGCGATCCCCTTTATGATTCTGTGTGAGCATTCAGCAATGCCATTTCCAGATGGCATATATGCACACCGAAATTGCAGGTGGATGCCTTAATCTTCACCAAATGTCCTGAAATTCCTGCTGTTGAATGCTGTGCCATTGTCTGTCAGGATATCCCCAGGTTGGCCCCTTTCAAGAAAATTGTCATGAGATGCTGGATTAAAGCAGTAAAATCTTCTCACACTAATGGTTGCCAAATGGCAAAGCAGGAAGGCTCACAGTCTATGAAGGTCAAGTAATAGGTGCCTCTATAATGAGTGATATCCATCCACACACAGTCTTTGCCATACATTGGCTGTCCCCAGCTTCCCTCTCTGCCATCAGATCAGTGCTGGATCAATTGATTGACATTCCAAACAGGATCTGACTGCCAATCTGATAGCCTCTTTCATCATGGATGGGACGATCTTTCTAACGAAGTAGGTTGTTTGTCTAACACCAGGATCTTCACAGTGCAGGTGTATTTTCTTAATCTGGCTGAATTCTATTCCACTGCCAGTTGCAGCACATACCTGTAGCATAGATTCAGCTTCATTTTTAATTTCCAGCCATCAGTATATCTCTGTAACTTAGTAACAATTAGTTTACAATCTGCAGTTAGCAAAAAGAGATAGAGGATGAACTTTTACTGCAACAAGGCTGAATAACTTAAAACGAAGCTTAGAACTGCCAAAAAATATTTCCAAAGAATTATGGTGTTGTCTTCCACATGGCTATCTGACCACAGAGTGAATGTCAACTAAACCCCACTTTTATAATAAATTAATTTTGGATTTTACAAGCTTTGAGCTGTAAATGTTTTCCTTTCTTAGATTTCTTTTTATTTTGTTTGTTGTTCAAGACAAAATATTAGATCCAAAAATAGAATATGAGGATGAAAAAAATGGTATTTTGATTTCTTTGATTTTACTGAAAAACTGAATATTTTTGTTGAAGAAACAATTTGATCTGGAAATTGCCAACTGATTCTCTCAAAGCTTTGGAATCATTCCATCTGAAAATTGATTAACTTGTGTCTTGTCTTGTTATTTTAGGTACAAGCAATGATGGATTTATTACCTGAAAGGATTCTGGCTCGTGGCAGACATATTACAGAAATTTACAAAAGAACACGTGATGATCTATGAATTGGAAGTCATTCAAATCAACTTTGAGGTTCATTTTTCTCAGTAAAAATAAATTTTCTACTTTTTAGAAAGTTTCTAAATTAATATGATATTTCTAAAATAAATTTTAAAGTAAAAAAACAAAAAACAAACAATTTGCATTATTGCTTAACTCAGAATAATTTTAAATGCTTTTTTTGTTATTAAATTTGTCATTAAAACAATAGTAACCAAAATAGTACTGAAAGAAAGTTTGAAACTGGATATTTCAACCAGTCTGAAATAAATTAAAAAAATAAGTTCATTCTTATTTTCTGACTGTGTTATTCACTGTCTTAAATATTCTTTTATTTCCTATTCTTGCTAACTTTGAAGATATAAAAAGTTGATTCACCATCAGAGTCTTTTCAGTATGGTAATCTTTCTTAGCAAAATCACATAATATTTCAAGGACTGAGCTATAACACTGCCACTGCAATCTTTAGTCAGTCAGTTATGTGCCATGCATGATACACGTGTAGGCAATCATTTTCTGCAGTAGGTTGCCATTTGTTTCTACGGTAGACCAATTGCCATCCAAGGCTCTAGAACTCAATCTGTCCTGCTATTTATCCATAGTTGGTGGAAGAAGGAAAGGATTCATACCTTTCCCAAGGGTATTAGCATGTAAATGGATTCAACTGGAATTCAAACTCGAGTTCAATGAAATAAGACAATACTATTTATAGAAAAATTATACTTTAAATTTTTAAATTTTATATCAAAATTAAAACTATTAGCTTTTAAATATATTAAAATTTTACTTAGTTGTTAATAGAAACTTGTTAAATCTGACAATTGGTATGACAATATCAGATATTATTATTTTTGTGTCATATCAAATTGACTCCTTTTAACTGATAAGCTCACAGTTAATTCAAACTTGTATTCTCAATTGCTTGTTCAAAGTAAACAGCACAAATTATTCAAGAGAGACTGAGAAAGACCCAAAAGACATTTGAACAAACAGATGATGACCAATATTTGGTCATATTTTTATGTTCAGAATATTTTGATACTGAATGTTCAAACAAAAATACAGAATTCATTCAGATGATATGCAATTTTATCTAAAAAATATTTTACTTTTTTTCTCATACAAAACTGAGTAAATCATTGTGTTCAACAGTGTTTTGCAAAAAAAGCATACAAACAAATTTTGTTTAATCATAAAGTTTTTTTTTTTTTCTGAAACAAATGTGTCAATATTTATTAAATCCTTTGATAAAAGATGTAAAATGTATAAAAAAAATAAACATTCCTTCATAAAAGTCTGAAATGTTTAACAAAATCTCTTTCGGATTTTATTTAAAATTTTATTTAGTTTCTTTTTAATTTCATCAGTATTGTCTTCTCAATGTGTTAACGCTTTTGTTATCTTTTAAATATCTTTGCTATTTGAATAAATAATTCCTTCAAAATTATTTTGTGTGTTTGATCACTTGTCTTGGTAACAAACTAAATAGAAGTTTATTATTATTTACGATTAAATTCTATATTTATTTATAAATAATGTGTTCTTAATATCATATATAATTCCATGCATCATCTCAATATTATTGATGTCTTACTAAGTTGGAATTTGTTCTGAACAGGTCATTTATGTAGAAACATCAGATATAGATTCACAACTGTTCATGACTGAAAGTGTTTTCTCTTACAGAGCAATATTATTTCTGACTGAAAACACATGTTGAAATGTATGAACATATTTTCTTTAGTATATCTGCAGAAGATAGGCATTTCTCAACTGCCAGCATAATACGTCAGTTGGAGTCCATCTTTTACGACTGGGGGCCACCTGCAGAAATATTGACAGATAATGGTGCGGCATTTTCTTCAGAGCAAGTCTCACAGTTCTTAAAGAAGTGGGGTGTGTGGCTTCAATTCCGGTGTCGAACATCGCTTCCTGGCTGCAATCACTTTTATAGACCGGTGGCTCCTTTCTACTATGCCGTTTCCGCTGACACATAGGCGCACTGGGAAACGGCATAGTAGAAAGGAGCCACCGGTCTATAAAAGTGATTGCAGCCAGGAAGCGATGTTCGATCCCCGAAGCAGTCTATTGGTATAATGCGACGCCTAAAGACGGTGTTTCGCCTACAACAGCACCAGCTAACTTGGTGCACGCCTATCACTTACAGCTGCGAGGCATTGACATCGCAATGGCTCTAAGCGATGTGCAAGCTAAATACAGAATTGGTGATGTAATGTGGGTTAAGACCCCGCACAGCAAGTGTACGGACAAGCTTAGAATGGGGCATGTTACCAAGATTATCAGCCCGCAGTCAGTGCGGGTTGATGGTGTGCCTCGTCATGTTAAAGACTTGCAGCCAGTTGTAGGGTTAAAACCGTCATCAGATGATGAAAGTGACTCTGAAGATGGTGCGCGAGTGGTGTATTTAAAGTCAGATCCACTGAGTTTTACCTCAAACATCAGTACTCTACCTGCGGACGTCAATGTGACCAGCTGTCCGGAGGCGGATGGTAGCTCAACGGATGAGAGTTCATCCGAGGATGAGGACCCTGTCATCCCACTCAGAAGGTGTGCCCGGCAGAAGAGGCCTGCCCCTAGTTGCACGGTGTGTGATCATGACAGCGAGACATGGGATGAATCTGGAAATCTGCCACCTCGGAGCAAACGAGTTCGCACATGTGTGGTTATCCCAATATGTCAAGTGTGCAAGTGGTATATATGCGGACACAGTCACCAGACAGATGCGAAAATCTCTCAAACTGAGAAGCTTTGTGATCTTAAGATCAGGGGGGCGGGTAATGAGTTGGTTGGTCAACTTGAAACCCCCAAAGCGAGTGGAGGTGGGCAGGCGCGGGAACTGTGATTGGTAGCTGGCTTGTTGGTGTTTTGCATAGGCGAGTTACCAAGCTCTATGTAAAGGGCTGGAATGAGAAGGAGGGAAGTTTTCAGTCTCAGAAGTGGAGACTGTGTCCGTCGCTACGAGAGCAGGAGATAAAGAGAAAAAATCATTTAATTTTTCGTGACACATTCCAACACAAAAGTCAGTCCACCTGAAAATCAATGTTAGTAACAACATTTGGGTGCAACTGAAGCACAACCCCAAATGGGAGTTGGGGCCTGAAAAGAGCCATTTTTGTGTTCTCAATCTTGTTTCAGCCTTATGCACAGCAGTAGTTGAAGAGGCATCCCTCCTCAGCCGTTGAGTCCTTTTATTAGCCTTGTGTGCAGAAGTATTCAGGTATACTCTTCTGGAAAACTGATGGCTACATTGATCTTTAGACTCAGTGGCATTTTGAGACAGGCAAATTGAACGTTCTAAAGACGATTTCAACCTAGGCAAGTTCTTTTCTTTAGTTGTATGTCTTAGGCAAGTATGAATTGTCAAATGGAATGCGTGGGCAAATAACAGAAGAGAACACTTTAAAGCTACAGGGATCACTAAGTTCAAATAACTTTAGGAAAGGTTGGAAAAATAAATGTTGAGTAATAAAAAAAACAAGCTTACTTATTACTACAGTGAATGCAATGCAAAAAATGGTAGGACAATAAAAAAAATTTATATTGGGAACAGCTATAAATGACAATTAAAGCAACACCTTAAAACTGTATATGCAACGGAAAAGGTAACCTCACTTGAGAGAGATTGAAACATGGCCAAGAGAAGGGGAATGTATAATTTGGACTCAAAACCGACATTGAAGAATTATCTATCAAACAAAAATTTTCATCAAAATTGGATGAAAACTGGAAACTCATAAACATTTTGAGAATTATAGATATAGATTATAATATTTGCTAATTTATTTATACATTTGGCATGAATGATTCCCTTTATTTATTTATGTATCAATGTGACATTTTTAAGGGTGACAGGGTATTTTTGAATAAGTAGGAGAAACATTTCCATTCCTAATGTTTATTTTGCATGGTTTAATTTTGATTTTTGTTTTGTTTAACCAATCATTTTTTATTAATTAACAAACAATTTTAACAACAACAATAAAATTGGGCTTATATATTATTTATTTTATTTTGTTATATATTGATTACTTTATTCTTATTAAGCATCCCCACTGGTAGGAAGGAGCCCAAACTCTTTAGTAGCACTTAGGCTGCTCTGGTCAACAGTCACATAATATCTAAGTATTTGCAATGCCATGTTGCACATGGATAGGTATCTCTGCATGCACTTTTGGTTTGTTATAGATGATGCACAGTGATAATTATTTTGGTCTTTTTCTCCTTAAAAATTAAAATAATTTTCTCATGACAGTTACAATTAAAAGAAATAAGTAAACAAAAATTTACTACAGTAAACAAAAAAGTAAAAAAATCAAAAAAGTAAACAAAAATTACCTTCCCTAATCAACCTTTCTTTCTCTAATATTAATAGTATTCATACTAATTTCTGTTGTATAGAATCTTTTCTCTTGAAACATTCCCCAGATATCTTAGTGCTTTGTGAAATTAATTTGAACTCTTCTATTGCTACCAATGAATTCCCTATTCCAAGCTATCTTTTTCCTTGTTGAATAGGTTCTAGGATACATATACATGGCTTTGGTGTTTACATCCAGAAATATTCCAATGGTAAGGGAATCATCTCTTGAGTCCCCAAATGATTCTTTCACATGCTTTCAACTTTATTGCACTTTGTTAGCTATCTCTTTTTTCTTTATCATTCCCCTTTTTCTGAGGACTGTAACATTAGACAAAATATCTGGTAATACAGAAATGGTTCTCTCTCTACATTCATCTGTGAATGTCTTTGGTTATTTTAATGCTCATCATGTCAAATGGCTTAATCATTATAATGTTATTGATGTTGCAGACATTCTCGCTTTTCATTTTTCAGTCAGTCTCTCAGTCAAATGATTTCTCTACTTGTTTCCCTAATAATTTTGATCAAAATGCACTTCTTTGCTTGATTTGTTCCTTATCTCCTCTCTTGGTTCTTATCAAGCATTACAACTCTGTCCTCTTGGCAAATTAGATCATGCTGTAGTATCTGTTGATATTTCTTTTGCGTCATCTATTAGGTGTAAACCTCTTATTCACAAGCCTTCTTTCTGTTATCTGCATACTGATTAGGATTCATTTTGTGATTTTCTTTGCAGTGCTCCTTGGTGTTAAATTTTGAACTTTCGTATTGAGAATTATACCACTCAGATTTCTTCTTGGGTAAAAGTCAGCATTGTTGCTTTTGGACCATTTCAGAAATACATGGTGAAACCACAATCTTCTCCTTGGTTTACACCTGCCTGTTCACATGAATTACTTTTTCTAGCCATACCAACTTGATAGTTCCAATCACAACAGATACCCCTTTGTGCTCACTTATGATAATTATAAACATGCCCTCAATAGGGATAAGTCTTTGTTTGCTGACAGAATGAGGCAGCATATAGCCTCTAACAAGTTTAGTATTCATGACTACTGGTGGCTCTGTAATAGTGTGTTAAACAAGGGTAAGTCATCTCTTCACTCAATTTGAGATATTATCATCTTCTTGCTTGTAAATTCTCTTCCAAATTTACTCTTGAATCACCTGGAGTGTTTTTACTTGACTTTCCACTTATAACTGAGTTTCTACTGTGTGATATGCACATAACTCCATTAATAGTGTCAGCTATCATCTCTCAGATCCTCACCAACAAGCATGCAAGACTTGATGGCATCCCTGCAATAATCTTAAGGAAATGTGCTGAAGAAATGGTTCCTGTTCTCTCTAAACTCTACAATAAATGCCTTGCTGCTTCTTGGTTTTCTGCTTGTTGGAAATTCTCTTCTATAGTTACTGTTTTTAAGAATTCAGGCAAACTGTCTGATCCTTCTATTAACCTATTAGTATTCTACCTCTCCTGACGCTCTAATCAACTCTGAACTGGTTGAGCATCTTACCTCACAAGGTTTTCTTTCATATAAACAATATAGCTTTCACTTCTCTAGTGCAGCTGCTGATATATTAATAGTTATTGCTGAAAGAGCCTATCAAGCTTTTGATAAGAATGGTGAAGTGTGGGCTGTTGCTTTAGATATCTCAAAGGCATTTGACAGAGTTTGGCATCTTGGTGATTTTCAAAAGTTGAAAAGTTATAGTATTTCTGAATTTTTTGATTTGATTCAATTTTTCTTATCTAATTTTGAAATGAAAATTGTCTTGAATGCTCACTCTTCTAGATCATTTTGCATTAATACAAATGTCTCACAAGGCTCTATCTTTGGACCTAATTGTTCCTGATTTTCATCAATGACCTTCCTAATGTTATCAGTTCTCAACTCAGTATTTATGCTGATGACACAACTATTTACTCCCATGTTATTGGTAAGTCTGTTAATGGTAAGTTTGATAGGGTCACTAAAGTTAAATTGGTAGCTGATTTAAAAAATGACCTTCAATCTGTTAACTGGAGCAAGAAATGGCTTGTGAATTTTAATGCCTCAAAAATCAAACTGATCTCTTTTATTTGCTTTAGAACTTTTTTCACCTTCCATCAATATGGCTGATACTAAGCTTTAGCAGAGTGACTCATTGCACTTTCTTAGGCTAACATTTTTCATTGACATGAAGTGGAATAATTATATTAAATCAATTGCTAGGTCTACTGATAGGAAAGTTGTTTCATTGTGTTAGACAGTTTTTCTCACAATCTATCTTACACCTTTATAAGTCTACCATTCATCTATGCATTAAATATTGCTGTCCCATCTGCTCTTGTGTTTCTATGTATTTAAAGATACTTGATAAAATCCAAAGAAGAATCTGCAACATTATCAGTGCTGATATTGTATCTTCACTTCAGTCACATAACATGGCTTCCCCATGCCTTTTCTATAAATATTTTCATGGTAATTGTTCTGAGGGACTTTCCTTTTTGTACCTAAACTTTATAAATTTAAAGTCAAAGTGTTCAGATAATAATTGACCTTTCTTTTATTGTTGTTAGCCTTGAACTAAAAAATCCCCAAAACATTTTTAGTCTGGCAATAAATATCATTATGACAGTCAAAAAATAAACATTTCAGCTGAAAAATGTTACAAAGAGAAATTGACAAGTGACAAATTATTTACATGGATTCAAAGTTAGACTCTCTAACCTAATTTTAATCAAGAGTTGAATACAGTATTTTCTTCCACAGACTAGTCTATTTTAGTGATTAATATTATTTAAGGACACACACACACACACACACACACAGTGAATATGTTAATTTTTCAACATTAGATATTGCTAGTCAGTAGTAAAATATTTTTGTTTCAGTTCTTTAAAAATGAAAATATTTTTGACAATTACTAACAGCTACCATGTTACCAATACCGAGTGACTGTATTTTAGGTGAAGATAGTAAAATTCAGAAGATCCTGGTCAATACAGAATTTCGTTTGAAAATCTAAGAAACTAAAAACACTTTTATCCAAGGCATATGTTCCCCTTAAAGACAATCTCAGCATTGTAAGATTGCAAATTTCAAATGTTTTTCTAGAATGTTTAAAGAATTTACTGAAAGAGAGAGAAAAATAAAGAAAAATTATTCAAATGGGGGAAAAAAAAAGAGTCTTTGTTTTTTTTTTTTTGGCTTGTGGAGGTTGGTGCAGAATGTTGGCTTTTATATTTAAAATGAATGAACACTTGGTGAACGTTGTTTTGGAAGATTTTTTTTTTTTTTTAATTCAATTTGTATCCTTGTGAAACAGAGTTCATATCTTGTGGTATGTTGGAATAGAAAGGGATAGTGACCTCTCTTTTTTGTAGCAGACAGTTGATTAGTTTTTGGTGTTTAGAATGGAGTGGACCTGCCTGTCCCACTTTTGGGTGAAAGGGTAGAAAAGACTGGCATTTAGGCTCTATCTTTCCTGTGTTTATATTGTGGTTGGGGAGTGCATGTGATATTGTCCTTTGTTTTGGTACCGGGTCTTTGATCTTTTATTTTGCTTTTCCTAGTACCAAAGTTAGTTGACATATCTATATTTATTAAATTCTGTCTACTACTACAGGCTTTCATAACATTAAGCTTTCGTGTTTCCTATTAATCTTTATAGAAAGGAATCATTCCTATTTAATCAAGACAATATGCAGCACCATCTTAAAATAAGCCAAAAGAATCTACTGACTTTTATCTTAAATACATTTTGGAAGGAACCTAAAGAAAAAAATCCATTGCAATTAAAAATGGTCAGCGCTAAAACTTAAAAAATTCAATATACAAGTGCAAACCCCCAAAACACAATAGAGAGATGTCGTTGGATTCATTTTTTCAAACTCTTAGTGCATCAAAAGGGATGGAAGTGTATCTGAAAAATATACTTGTAGGTAATTGATACTGTTTGATAAACAAGAATCATGATTTTGTTAATATTTTATATTTAATCCTCTAATCTTAGAATATTACTGCAAAACTTGTTTTGCTTATTAAAGGAAAAAAAAAACTGAGAATAAAATTAATTCCAGAAATAAGATAAAGAGAATAAAATCAAAAATAAGGAAAAAAGTCTACCAAAGGTAAATGATGAAACCATCCCAAATCAGGAGTTAGTAATCTGCTGTTTGAAATAGAATTGTAAGACAATGCCCAGCAAGTCACAGACATACACAATTGCTATAATTCATACAAAAAGAGGTTCTGGTAATTGTTCTAATGACAGGATTCATTTCAAATATAAGCATGGTGCCTTTTTTTTTTATCAAACTCAATAATTAATACCAATCAAAGATTGAAATCTGTTCACTTGATTCAAATGTTCTTAGCCTTTTGTTTATATAATCTATTATTTATATAAATTCATAATATCATTATTCAACTTTCAGTATATTTTCCATAACTTTTTATGATTTTACACCATTTTTCAGTTAAACTTTGTATTTGATCATAAAAGAATGATTCCAGTTTTGATTTAATGAATTCTTCAAGTAATTATATAATATTTTGAAATTTCTGAAAGTGCTGACCAGAAAAGGAGTGTTGCATGGAATAAAACAAACAATAATCTGAAAATGAGAGGTCTGAAGAATATATTGCATGTAGAAAAACTTCTCATACCAGCACCATAATTATTTGCTACATCTTATTTTCACTGCAATTAAATGACTTGTCAACTTAAACAAAATTTGTTTAAGGACTGTAATTAGTGGTGTATGTAAATGATGATATATCCAATAATTTCATTAATTTATATTGTTACTAATAGTAGTTATCTTTATGTTAAATTACATTTAATAAAATTTTATTTTTGTAAAGAAATGCACCAACTTTTTTTTAATTGAATACACCCAACGCAAGGTAGTAAAGTTACTAATACACAAGTGGTTACTGGGTGTGAACTAATTAGAAAACTGCAACATTATTAAGGAGCGATAACAATAGAAGAATGAACAGGAAAACAGTAGATACTGATTGACATTGCATTTAAATTTTTGAAGATCAAAGTTGGTTGAAAAACATGGAACCAGAAGAGTGTTTCACAAGTGAAAAGTGCAAGAAAAGAAACTGTTAGCACAGAATTTACAGTTGCATCTAATTCAACTGTTAATTAATGAGAGCTGGTTTCCAATCTAGTACTGTGCTTAAATTCATAAAATTTAGGCACTTTAGCAGAAAGAACCATCAAAACAATTACCATGAAAGTATTTATAGCAAAGGCACAGGGAAGTAGCTTTATGGTAGTGGGAAAGTGGCTGAAGCTGGACTAATAATATTGCTGGTTCTTTTTTGGATTTTATCAAGAATTTTTAAATATATAGCAAGAGCACCAGACCATATGTGACAACAATATTTGAAGCATGGATTCTGGAGAGGAAAACTGTCTAACAGGCCACCTTGAACCAACTTTCATAGCAGCAGACCTAGCAATGAATTCAATATAGTTCTTCCATCTGATGTCAACTAAAAATAAAAATAACTCTAGCATTACAAAACTGACCTTGATTCAGCTATAATTTCTGCACATGTCAAAGGGTAAGAAATGCATCACATGACATTTTGGCAAGAGGTGTGAAAAGGTAAGTCACCTGGCTAGTTGATGCCAATAAATCAAAATGACAGCATGCGTACTCCACCTTTCAATTATCACTTGCAAAATATAGCTTAGGCAAAATCACAGACACAAGGTACAACCAAGACAACTCACCAACTAAGACCTTAATTTAATTCTCCTTTTCATATCTGTTATGTGTATCTGTTTGACCATCTGAACAAATTATTGTCACATTCATGTTCAGTAAATATGTACATAAAGTGTTTTCCCTCAAATGTCATGGCCCATTTTCACCCATGGACAAACTGTTACTATATAATGGGTATAGTAATGCTTAAGTTAGGATGGTAAGTATAATGAGTTGGTCGGTCAACTTGACACCCCCAAAGAGAGTGGAGGTGGGCAGGCGCGGGAACTGTGATTGGTAGCTGGCTTGTTGGTGTTCTGCATAGGCAAGTTACCAAGCTCTATGTAAAGGGCTGGAATGAAAAGGAGGGCAGTTATTTTTTGTCTCAGAAGTGGAGACTGTGCCCATTGCTACAACAACAGGAGAGAAACTGATGAAATCCTTTATTTTTTCATGACACATTCCAACACAAGCTATTTTGGCATTTACTTTGTCTCTAGCAAGATGGCGGAAAGACCGTTGATACAAGTGGACAGTCTGTGGTTGAATGGATCGAAAATGTGGAACTGGTCTGCGAATTATGCGAGATCACGAAGATTGAACAGATTCTTCCACTGCACTTGAAAAGCGGCACCCTTGCTGTGTATAGGCAGCTGAGCAAAGAACAGAAAAGTGACATTGAGCAAATAAAGCACGCTGTACTAACCGCATTTGGAACTGACCGGTTCATGGCCTATGACCAATTCCAGGTGCTGCATCTGCGACCTGGCGGGACAGTAGATGTATATGTGTCAGAATTAAAGAAGCTCACCGTACTGATCGCACTGCTTCCTGAAGAATGTATGACCTGTATCTTCGTGTCTGGACTGCCTAGTCATGTTAAGCAGATACTCCACACATCATTCAGAATGGAAGACATGACGCTCAATCAGTTGTTGACCAGAGCCCGTGTTATCATGATCAAAGAAAAAGAGGCTGATGAACCAGTGGTCGCAGTCATTCAACCAATTGAAGTCAAAGAGGATTCAACCCCAGCTATCCGTCGCCATGGCGATGTCACCTGCTATCGGTCCTCTGGGTCGAATCATTTTGCCAAAGACTGCCACTATCAATGCAAAGAAATGTGCAACAGGTCGGCGCGAAAGGCATGTCTCGATCTACGATGCTTCCAATGTCATAAAGTAGGTCATATTGCCTCTAAGTGTCCGGGAAATGGAATGCGGGACACGGTGTCAGCTGGTCTCTTCCCCGCACCAAGCATGAAAGAGGCGCTCCCTGTGATTAAGGTGCGCATCAATGGAATAACGCGTACCGCTTTAGTAGATTCGGGCTGCTCTCGGTCACTCATAAACAGTTCGATTTGTCGACAGTGGAGCAGACAAAAGATGGATGTAGTACTGGCCAATGGAAAAGCTCTCAGAAGCCGGGGAGTTGGAAACATCAAACTCAGTATCATCAATGGTAACCCCGTCACAATCAGTGTGTTAGTCGTGGACAGCACATTATTAGGTTTTGATCTGCTCCTTGAGATGGACATTATTAAGGAGCTGGGCAGTATACGCATCACAGATGTGGGCAAAGTTGAATTTTCTGATCCGCTGCTTTGAGGTTTAACGAACCTGACTTCAGTGCAACTTTCGACCAGTGCAAACGTGTATGGACTGCAACGTGGAAATGGGAGGGTGGACAAACCCCCACGCCACTGAAAAATAAAATAGTAGAGTACCTGATTCCAGAGCATATCAGGAGTGAATACAAAAATGAATTGCAGCTTTGGATAACAAACGGCTGGCTTGCGCCGTACCCCGAGGAGTAGCTCCTCCTCGGCGTACGGCGCAAGGACTGATTCTGTTAATGGCAATAGTGCAAGAGAATAAGGGGAAAGTGAGGCCAGTCATGGACTACAGGGAATTGAATAACTTTGTAGATGCATATACGGCCAACGCGGACATTTTTGCCCAGAAATTGTGGGAACAACAAGGGAACAACGTGGTCACCCTCGATTTAAGAAGGGCCTACCTCCAAGTCTGAGTCCACCGATCACTCTGGCCCTTTCAGACTGTCATGGTAAAAGGACGGAGATATTGCCTCACTCGATTGGGATTTGGTCTTAATGTGGCTCCAAAAATCATGACAGCAATTATGAATGTGGTCATGTCACAGGATGAGGAAATTCGAAGGGCAACGTCATCCTACATTGACAATGTTTAAGTCAATGAAAACATGGCCTCTTCAACGAGGGTTAAGGAACATCTAGAGCGCTTTGGCTTGGTGTGCAAGGCCCCAGAGCCGCTACAGGATGGAGCGAATGTACTTGGACTACAGTAGTGATGGAGAAAAACTTTGCTGGAGGTGAGGTAGTGACATCCCGGAAGTCCTGCCAGTGATCACTCATCGGAGTACCTTCTCCATGTGTGGGAAACTGGTAAGCCATTTTCCCATATGCGGTTGGCTCAGAGTGGCGGCAGCAGCCATAAAGAGCTGCGTAACTTGTGTTTTGTCCGGATGGGACGACAAGGTGCACGACGTTACCCTAAGATGCATGATAACTGAAACTATGGAGAGAGTGATGCAAGATCCCGTGTGAGGTGACTGATGCATTAAGAGGAACGAGTTCACTGTTTGGGTGGATGCCAGCTGATTGGCCATGAGTGTCGCCCTTGAGGATAACGGGTCCATCATAGAAGACGCCTGCTGGTTATGACCTGAAAATGATGCATGACACATAAACCTGGCTGAACTAGATGCCACTCTGAAGAGGGTTAACCTGGCGCTCCAATGGCAAGCAACAGTGCTACACATCGTCATGGACTAAGCATACACTTAGCATGGATATCAGATGCACTTACCAGAAGAGCGCAACTGACCACCAAGGCATCGCGCGAGATGTTGATACAAAGGCGACGCTGATTGAAACTATCAAAGAGTACAACCTGTCTGTGGATGTAGTGTTAGTTAAATCAGCAGTCAACAGAGCAGATGCATTGACTTGCATTCTGCAGCGTTGGTTGACTACTGCTCGGAAAGAGTCTGAACCTCTGCAATTGCCGTGTATGGCTTCTGCGCTCAGTATGGACCTCAAGTGGATCATGAACATACATGAACAGTGGGCATCCTGGGATTAAACAGACACTCTACTTCTCGAAGATGGTCGACCCAGAAGTCAAAAAGGCGGATGTTAGGACAATAGTGCAGATGTACGAGGCGTGCCAGTCAATTGACCCACGACTGGTGCAATGGTAAAAAGGAAATTTGAGTACTATCCATGTTTGGAACAGGCTGGGGATAGATGTTACGCATGTTGGCAGCCAGCACTATTTGACTATTATTGACTGTGGTTCCTCTTGCTTCGATATTTGGCACCGCAGGACACTGCCAGCATAATAGGTCAATTGGAGTCCATCTTTTACGACCGGGGGCCACCTGTAAAAATATTGACAGATAATGGTGCAGCGTTTTCCTCAGAGCAATTCTTGCAGTTCTTAAGGAAGCGGGGTGTGTGGCTTCGGTTCTGGTGTGCCTACATGTCGGCGGGAAACAGCATAGTAGAAAGGAGCCACCGGTCTATAAAAGTGATTGCAGCCAGGAAGCAATGTTCGATCCCCGAAGCAGTCTATTGGTATAATGTGACGGCTAAAGACAGAGTTTCACCTACAACAGCACTGGCTAACATGGTGTATGCCTATCACTTACACCTGCGAGGCATTGACATTGCAATGGCTCCGAGCGACGCGCAAGCAAAATACAGAATTGGTGACGTAGTGAGGGTTAAGACCCTGCACAGCAAGTGTATGGACAAGCTTAGAATGGGGCATGTTACCGAGATTATCAGCCCACAGTCAGTGCAGGTCGATGGTGTGCCAGTTGCGGCCAGTTGTAGGGTTAAAACCGTCATCAGATGATGAAAGTGACTCTGAAGATGGTGCGCGAGTGGTGTATTTAAAGTCGGCTCCACTGAGCTTTACCTCAAACATCAGTACTCTACCTGCGGATGTTAACATGGCAAGCTGTCCAGAGGCGGATGGCAGCTCAACGGATGAAAGTTCATCCGAGGATGAGGACCCTGTCATCCCACTCAGAAGGAGTGCTCGGCAGAAGAGACCTGCCCCTAGTTGCACGGTGTGTGATCATGACAGCAAGACATGGGATGAATCTGGAAATCTGCCATATCTGAGCAAGCGAGTTCGTGCATGTGTAGTTATCCCAATATATCAAGCGTGCAACTTGTCTATATGCAGACACAGTCACCAGACAGACGCGACCATCTTTCAAACTGAGAAGCTTTGTGATCTTAAGATCAGGGGGGCATGTAGTGAGTTGGTCCGTCAACTTGACATCCCCAAAGCGAGTGGAGGTAGGCAGGCGCGGGAACTGTGAATTGGTAGCTGGCTTGTTGGTGTTTTGCATAGGCGAGTTACCAAGCTCTATGTAAAGGGCTGGAATGAGAAGGAGGGCAGTTTTTTTTGTCTCAGAAGTGGAGACTGTGCCCGTTGCTACGACAGCAGGAGAGAAACTGATGAAATCATTTATTTTTTCATGACACATTCCAACACAGTAAGGTAAATTTATTTTTATAACATAGTGAAATAATATCAATTCACTTCAGGAAGGGCGTGATAAGTCAACTACTGCAAAACATAGAATCAGGTTATCAAGAGAAGAATTTACAACAGGAACATGGAATGTCTGCACACTATACAACCCCGGAAGAACCCCAAAAACTTACCCATCAACTGAAATGAGATCATTGGGATGTCTGAGGTCAGATGGATTGGTTTGGAGAAACAATTACACAAAATGGACATAAAATTTGGTTTTCTGGAGATGAGAAGAAGCACCAACATGGAGTGGCATTTATTGTAAGGAAAAAATTACACACAATGTCATCAGCTTTAATCCTATTTCCAGCAGACTTATTTCCATCTGTGTATCAGCCAGACCATACAACATGACCATCATCCAGGCCTATGCTCCAACATTAGAGCATGATGACGAGGAAGTTAAGGAATTCTATGAATTATTAGAATTTACTGTGAGAAAAAAAAACCCAGAAAGACATCACCATCATACAAGGAGATTGGAATGCCAAGGTAGGACTGGATGCATATACAAACTGGGCCGGAAGAGTTGAAAGATTTGGCATTGGGAAGATGAATGACTCCACCTCCATAAGCTGTCTTGAACCACAACCTGGCACTCATTTAATGGGAAAATCCATAACCAGGTCAATTTTATTTGGTTTCACAACACAATAAATCCAGCATTAACAAGGCAAACACAATGACATTTCTTGGTGGAGACATGTTTCTATCTGGCATGAGTTAGTTATTTATATTGAATAAACTAATTCATTTGCATAGCCAATTAATGTAATTTTTCACTACCAGTTTTATTTGCAGTGAAAAAAGGCCCAATGTAGTATTAATAAATATGGTATTGTTTGAAATTAATGGAGGTTGTTTCTTTTAAGAAGGTTTCTTGTAGGCAAACTATTTTCGGGTTATGGTTAGTCAGAAGTTGTTGAAGTTCCTCATAATTAGCCTGGATTCCTCTACAATTCCACTGTAGGATTGCATTATTTTGTAATTTCATTGATGTGTAATTTGTCTGAATTGGAGTTATTGTTCTTTTTTGATTTGTTTTTAGTGCTCGGTTCATCAGTTTTCCATCCTTTCCATGTCAATCTTTGAAGTTGATTGTTCTGTAGGTTGACTTGTTAGATTTGAAGACTTTAGACGTTCCTGTGAAAAAGTTGGGGTATGGTCTCTCTTGTGTTGTGATGGATGTTCTTCTTTGTCCTTGTTTGATTTGGGGTTTTGTATATTATTTTTCCCATTGTTATCGATTTTCGAAGTTGAAAGACAGATTGATGATCGTTGCAGGTTGTCTTTTGTTAAGAGTGTTCTGTGATGTTTTTTGGGTTATTTCTTTTTCATTCTTTATTTTGTCATGGGTTTTATTAATCTGAGCTGGAACTTCCATTTGGAATGTTTGTTAAGTACTATTGGCGTGTTCCTTCTTTAGCTCTGCCTGGAATTTTGTCCACTCGCTTGGATCTAAATTTATGAGTTTTTCGATTAGGGCTCTATATTTGTTATTTTCATTGGTTGTTTCAGCTCTCCGTGTAACAGAGGTATAGCTAGTCTCACCCATATAGACCTCTACAATTTTTCTGGCCTCCAAGAAAGACACATTTCTCTTATGTTTTACCTCAATGATTTCTTTTTCTTTCCTGTAGACGTCACAAGATCTTGCGTATGCCGGATGATCCTGTTGACAATTTGGACATTTTAGTGGTTTCAAGCATTCCTCCTCTTTATGATTTGGTTCTTTTTTTCCACATTTGGCACATGTCTGTCGTCCTCTGCAAGCGTCCCTGTGGTGTCCAAATTTCTGACATTTGAAGCACCTCAAGGGAGCTGGGACGTACTGTTCAACTCTCCCCAGACAATAGCCTATTTTGACCACTTTAGGGGTTTGGGGCTGGTTAAAAGTCAATATGTAGCTGTTAGTTTCGACTTTTTCATCACCCTTTCTTATAGTCACTCTTCTTATATTTATCACGCCCTGTTTTCCCAGGGCATCTCTTATCTTGTCTTCTGAGGCTAAAGCCAACTCCCAACTTCTGATGACACCTTTGGAAGTGTTAAGTCTCTCATGTGGATAAGTTTTACATTTGGAGTTATGAAATCTTTTCATTTTTAGGTTTTCTGCTTGTCTCCTGACCCCACCGTCTATCCCAGGTAAGGGCCAAAGTGGTGTGTTGTAGGAACATAACCTCTTTTCACCCAGGTCATGACCTTCTCAACCACCAGCATTCCTTCCCCAGGCATTACAGGTCGCCACCCACAGCCAACAGGTGGCCCCCTTGGGGGACTTTTACCCCCTGCAGAGGTGCAGTCGGCATATTCTGAAGCCCCATCAACAGAGCGAGGAAGTTTTGGGTAAACAGCAAAGGAAAATCTAACTGTGGGTTATGAATGAAATCTTGGAGAGGACTGAGAGAAAAGAAGCACTCAAGTGGTGAGGTCTATACCCAATATCAGGAAGTGCAAAGTGACGTGAGGAGAAAAATACAAGAAGCTAAAGAAGAGTGGATGCAAAACAAGTGCAAAACCATTGAGAAAGATATGCTTACAGACAATAACAAACAGGGTTATAATACTCTCAAATACCTCACTAAGACCAGCCAACAGAGAGCAAGTCACAGAGGATGAGAATGGTATATTGCTGACAGACACTGAGAAGGTCCTCCATAGAGGGACTCAATACGGTGATGGTTTATACAATTACCAACTTCATCCAGATGTCTCCATATTGCAAAGTGACCAGCGCTCCACAGAAGATGAGACCAGTCTGTCAATACTGAAAGAAGATGTTGAGTTGGTAGTAAAGAGCTTGAAACCTGGCAAGTCACCTGGAGTGGATAATATTCCCTCTGAGCTGATAAAACATGGAGGTGAAGAAACCATCAAAGTCATAACACTATGCCAGAAGATTTGGGAACAAAAATGTGGTCTAATGAGTGAACTCAGTCACTGGTAATTCTTGGAAAACAAATGGGTGGATTCTTCCGGATAACTGTTGGTGTGCGACAGGGATGCGTACTTTCACCCACATTGTTCAACCTATTCCTAAAGAGAATCATGCAAGAAACCTTGAACGACCATGATCCTTCAATCACTATCAGTGGCAGACCTGTCTGTAATTTATGTTTTGTAGATGACATTGACCTCATAACAGGTAGTAACAGTGAGCTCCAGGACTTAACCAACAAACTTTTATGAAAGAGCAGGTGCATATGGGATGGAGGTCAGCTCTGAGAAATCCAAAGTAATCATGAATAGCACAAACAGTAACACTTGTGTCAACATTACCATGAGTGAGAATTCACTGAAGTATCCAGTTTTAAATACTTAGGAGCAATCTTGTCTAAAGATGGTACCTACAACTCGGAAATCCACACATGTATTGCCACAGCCATGGCAGTGATGGCCAAATTGGCAAGAATATGAAGGAGCAAAATCAGCTTTCAAACAAAATACAGATTGTACAAATCGCTGGTAGTCTCCATTCTCCTATATGGATGTGAAACACAGATACACAGAGAAAGATCCATTCGGATCTGCCCTATGATTACAAAAATCATGATGATGATAAAATAATATAATAGACATATAGATGCATGCATACCAAAAACCGATGCAGACCTATTAATTAAATAAGTATCTAATATTGCTTCATGGCCTATTTTGTAACTGCAAATGTAGATTATTTTATTTTGAAGAAAGGCTGTGTGTGACTAACTCCCAATTTTGAAGCCCTGACAAATTTCAGAGTTAATACAGAAAAATAAGAGTGTTATGTTAATTCTGATAGTCCTGAAAAATGATTCAACTTTTTCTTCTTACTCTGCCCAAATTTCCTCACTGTCTTTCCCAAATAATAGGGATGAAGAGTTGCCACTCATGTATCCCTCCCATGACAGTAGGGAACAATCTACTTTTTTTATTTGTTGGATTGACCCCTTTGTTTTGTTAGCAAGGCAGGTAGTTTTAGTGGGTTTTTGGATACCATCCTTGATCTAAATTTCAGGCAAGGGGGATAACAGGAATGGTACTAGCATTCCTTCAGATGTAAATATTTTTTGTGAATTTATTGCAACACTAGATTTGGTTAATAAAATTTAAAATGAACATCTGAAGCAGATATATATGGACAGATATAAAAAAATTTTATTAGTTGGTAGAATAACCCCCAAAAAATAATTAATGTGTAAGTAAATATATGTATAATAATAGTGTAAGTAAATAAATGTCTGAGTTTGTCATACACTTACGATTTTTGGGCTTCCTCATGTGAAAGTCACCAACAGAGCAAAGGGTAGAAAGGGTAGAAAAGGTTTCTTAAAAACTATGCCAACAAAAGACATTTCACAATAATGTAAAACTTTCTGGAGACTCTCAGGGAGAAGTAAAAGCAAAAGCAAAGCCCCAATGAACCATGTGGGACCCAAGTAGAAAGAAAACCAAATGACACTGCAAAAAGGTTGTTAATTGGTACCAGTGAACCACATGGGATCCAAGTAGAAAAAAAAAGAATGACATTGAAAAAATATCATTAAAACCTCCCTGAGAATCTTGAGAGAAATAAGCATAGGTTTTTCCATTTGTCTATTAGGTGGATGCACCTTTTTTTCTAAAAATAATTTCTTAATTTCAACTGTTTTCAAAGTTTTTTTTATTGATTTGAAAAAAAAATGTATTGTGAATCTTTTCTAGTGCCAGTTATTTCTATAATTTTGCTATGTTATTTAGCCTTGTTAATAAGGTGCACAAAAGGAAATTTTTGTGCAAACATTTTTGTAAGATTTGTACTTTGTTATATTGTTTTGTATAATAAATGTTTGTACATTTCAAATTTTGCAAGGTAGTCTTGAGTCTTGTTTGGTATTGTATGTGCCTATTTTGATATTTGGGATAAGAGAGAGGACGTTCTCTCTCTTCCCCCTACCCCGCACACCCCCAAAAAAAAATTTATTTGGGACAAAAAATTAGTTATAGATAAGAGATCTTAGGTTTGGTGCAGCATTCTAATTACATCAACTGAGTTTTAGAAGAGTTGACTTAGAATTCACAAGTTTCCTTTGGACCCTTTGTTTTGATACACCTGTAGCAGACATTAAACATTTTTACTAGACATGCATGCATCAATTACTCTATAAGTAGAAATAACCACTTTTCAGCCTTTGTGTATGCATAAAAAGAAATAAACTTGGAGAATAGTTGCTGTAGATTGGAAGAGGCTAGTTTTTTTTCAATTTGTGTCAAGGTTGCAACAGGATGCTAAAGTTAGCACTGACCAATAGATACACATGCGTGAACAATGCACCTCAATCACTTGCTAATTCACCAGCAGAGTAAGTTTAACTTTTCTTTCATTATTTATAGGGATTTTTAAGAACACACTTCAAAATTTCCCCTACACCAAAGATATTCCCAATAGTATAAATATTTCTTGTTTGTTTCATGCTTTTGTTTATCTGTTTTCTCAACACTTGGTTTGTGTTCAACACATAACTCCCTGACCTACTAATAACAGTTTGGTGACCACAATTTCAGCAGTGGGTGTCTTTACTTCATGTTAACTTTACAAACCTAAACCTAGAATAATTAAATACTGGTAATTCAATAGATTCTCATTGGATTTTTGTGATTTCCAAGGCCATCAGATACTGATGCTAAAATGGGAATTGACAGGGACTTTAGTTAGAAACAAGTGGTAGGATTACTTCAAAATTAGTATTAAGTCTTTTGCTGATGACTATAGTTGCTGACACAAAGGGTGCTCAAATCTAGAGTAGATAAAACTGTTAAATTGGGAGATGCAAACGAAATATCTACATCTGAGGCAGAAATGACCTCCATGCTTAACAAGAAGGACTAGACTCTGGTAGTTAAAGTATGTCATGACAATAAGTAAAATAAATAAAATCAAGTAATAATAAGTAGATAACATTAAGAGAGATTAAAAATAAATAGTTTATGAAAAATAAAAAATGGAATAAGGAAATGTAGAAATATTAAAAACAGACCCAAAGTTTTTCCAGTGTTAAGAAAACTGTCTGTCCTATCTCTTACTCTTTCTTTGATCTGCCACGCTGTCTATGACATCATCTATAAAAATCAGAACCTTGATAAGGAGTTAAAATATCAAAATCTAATGAAATAATCTAAACTTCTTACATATCATACATACCTGTCTATATATAAATAAGAGAAAAGTAGTTTTGTAGTCACACACCTTAACATTAGCATATGATAAAACTGGTCCACTACAATCCAATGACTCCTTTTGAGCATTTACTCAAAACAACATAAACTGTCCTTCTTGATCCATACTGGAGATTTAACAATAATATATTTATGTCCAAATAAATATTCACACTTGTTGGTACTAATTCTTATGTTATTTAATGTATGAAGTGTTGACACCACAATAATCAACATAACAACAACAAACAAAAGAATGTTTCCACCTGTACACCACAAATCTCGACACAAAGCCTGTGATAACAGAAACCAAACCAGTGAAAACTTATTTACCAGTTTGCAATCTTGAAGGAAAATTGATCAATCAAATAATAAAAACAACCACAAAAGCTATATTAAAAAGAATGTCTGCCAAGATGGCAAACATTGCTGTAGAAGAACTCCAGAATGCCGTTTGATCAACATATTGTCAGTGTCACATCACTAAAAATAACAAAGACATCTGTGAGGAATTTTGTGACTACTACCAGAAGCCTTTTACTTGGTAGCCCAGTCAGTGGTTCAACATCTATTTTGCCAACTTTACTTGACTTGAGGCAATAGAAACAGCTCGGCATGAGGATCCTATTAAAGGAAAAAAAAATGTGGGAAGAATGAAGTCTCTTTCCTTAAGAAGTGTATTTGATACTGTCATACATGTTTACTTGCTTACTGGCACTGTTCTTCAACAACTTTAAATCATTAATGAGGAAAATAATGACATTGTAAATATGAATAATTGGAATTTTCATAGATAGATGGTGATTGTTGTATAAACAATTCAGAAAAAATGCAATGCAATGTTATAGTAAAACTAAAAGGAATAATGAAGAATGTTTGGGTTAGTAAATGCAATTAGTTAAGTTAATGACAGGAGAGAAAAAAATAACAACTTCCAATAATGTTCATCCTCATGCCACAATTTTTGTGAATATTATTTTTTATAGGCAACAAATTATGTAACACTTATTTCAATTAACCATTGTTTCTTAGACTGTTTTTACATTTACATAAGTCGTGAAGTAATCATTCTCTAAGTTGATAATAATGACAGATTATTGTTGATTATTTACGGCTAATTTAAATAATGCATTGACTATATTGTTTGCGTCAAGTGGCAATAATTAAGTAAAACAGGCACTAAAATAAGTAACCAAATAATCGTTTTAAGTTTTCTGAATATCAACGCCTTTTTAATGCAAAAATAAAAATTCACAGTCGTCAAATGTGCTGAACTCTTTTAAAACAATACAATGGGAATGTGCTGCCCTGAGTTTGGGATCCCCGGTACAAGGATTGTTTTTGCACCAGAAGATTAAAAACGTGACTGACACTGACCAAAAAAAATAAAAGAAAAGGGATAGTAATTAGAATTTAAGGTTTCCGTTTATTTCTCACTATACGAGTGCAAAATGTGAGAAGTTATTTTAATTGACGAATCGACACACGTATGTGGGTCAAGACAAAAATTGTTACTTCCCTAGGCCTTGCTTTTAACACGCCACAGACATCAAGGGAATGCCCTGACCCCACCCTTTTAGTGCAATGGGGAGGTGTGGCCTGTAATCAATGATTGATATATCTCGAAGAAACAACGTTACATTTATTTGTTTTGTGGTGTTTAAAACGGAAATGTAAGAATTTTTTTATTTTTTAAATAAATTAAACTTCTTAATTCGTTCTTTTTTTTTTACAAGAGGGTAAAAATAGAGTTGAGGAGAAGAATACTTTACAGTTTACTCAATTGAATACAAATGACCTATTTCTGAAAAATCATCGGCTTTTACGAAAACTATCGAAAATAGCCGACTCCATAATTGCATTTTTCTATTTGTCATCGGTAGACTCTTTTAATTATGGAAGGCTAGTTGTACTCATTACAAATAAAATATTTCCCCCCTAATTTTAAGACATACAGCTTACTAATTATATAGAAGGGATTTCTTTAGTCTTTAAAAATGGTAAGAATTAAATCTTTCACTTCTGAAAAAAGATCAAAAATTGAAATCTTAATTAAAAGCTTAAATTTTAACGATCAAACAAAATTTTTAATTTCATTAAAAACTTACATTGCAAGATACACATTTATTTAAAAAGGGGGAAAAGTATTTTTGTCCACAAAAAATTCTAATTTTTCTTCCATATCATATTTTCCCCGAATGTTAAATTACACATAAAAATTAAGATCTCCAAACAATAAATTAAGTAACAGTGAGAAATTTGTATCACTTTCAACCATCCGTAGTTTGTGTTGATCAGCATGTACTATTCACTGTTCACATTTGCTGAGAAATGTCTCTTATGATGACCGTTTTCTTGTAACTCCTTTGGAAAGGAATCCAAAAAAGCAAAAAACAAACAAACTAAGCGACGTTTGATATCTTAAAATCTTGTGAAATATTTCCTGATGAATGGTAATTATCAGTTTTCTCAAACTCATTTGACTGCATGCTTTTTAAAACAAAGCCAGGCTGTTTAATTTTGTAATGTTTATGTATTTGGGACAAAAGAGAGAGAAAAGCTTTTCTATTTTCTTGTTTCGCGATTTGCCATTGTCGGGTTTTCTTTTATTAATTCTGCTCATTTTGATCGGATTTTAAAATGAAAATTCAATTTTCTGCTGATTGCAATGTTTAGTTGCATTAAAAAAAAATCTATTTAAAAACAGGGCCGTTTATCCAGACAATTTTTTTTTCTTTTCAACAATAAAGAAAGAAAGAAAGGCATGGTCTTCACTTTTTTTGTTCATTTGTTTTTCTTTTACAAAGCAAAAAAAGAAAAGAGAGTAAAGATCCTGATTAGTATATAATAATAATAATTTGCTCCTTTGTTTGGACAATTATTTGGCATTGATCACCTTTGTTTTTTAAATTGTTTTTTTTTATTTCAATTTCGTTATTTGTTGTTCTTTAAATAACACAAAAAACAGAAAAAATAACTTAAACTAAAAAAAAATGTATTTCGTTGATAATTTAATTTTCCCCTTATTCTACATTCAATATTTTATTAATTTGGTAAAATTAAAATTTAAAATGAATTTAGTTTTTAGTCTACCTACATTTTTTAAGCGGAATTGTTTTTATTTAAAAAAAAAAATATTAACAACGTAACAATAACATTTTTAGGTTATTCATTTACTGTTGATCCCATAAAAATGCCTTTCTAAATTTTTAAAAGCATTGTCAGAAAATTATAATTTATTGTTTATCTACAAAATATTATCATTTCTTGCAAAAAATGTCTCCATCCACCACGTGTATTGCAACTCATCTTCTTTGCGTAGAAAATTACAATTTTCAACAGCCTGTATTCTTAATAATAAATAATACCATAAATAATCCATGTTAAAATCCCTTCTTTCTCTCCCTAATTATTGGAAAGCAAAATGCGGTCATAAAGTGGAGGACCAAATTAGAAGAGAAATTAATTAAAAACTGGTCACCTACTTTATGTTCGTCCCTTTATTTTATTTTTTTCTTCAAATCCGTTTATCCTGCAAAAAATTGTGGATAAAATCCCTTATTTTTTTTTAATTCATTGCAACCTTATATTTGTTTCGATTTTCACTGCTGATTTTTGTAACTGAATTTTAGAGGTTGGTTGAAGCCTCGATAGTCGATACAAACTAAAATGTCAATATTTGCCGATCGAAGTAAATTTTTGCTTTCACAGCTTTCAGCGTTCGACGTGTAGCCATTTTGTTTGTTTCCTTCTGAAAAACTCGCAACAATTCTTCGTCTTTTCTCAAGTCTTTTCCTTTCTTGGTCATTTTTTTTCTACAACTGATATTAGTTTTCATTGGAGTCAGTTTCATTTTGCTTTTTCTACAAGTCACCTTACAAGTTTAATTGGTAACTTTTGTTGTTTTCTCGTTTTTATTTATTTACTTTTTTTACTCGACCTCATATTGCAGATGTACAAGTTTGTCTACAATGATTATTAAAAAGAAATATATTTTTTGTGAGAAAAATGAAGATAAATTTATATTTTAAACAGGTACAATTGTTTGAAAAAGTGAAGTCATTTTTCAAATAATTTTCCTTTTTATTTAAATTGTTTTAGAGCCCCACCAATTCATTCATGAGTTTCATTTCAACAAGGTGCAAAATTTTAAAAACAGTTTTTTCCTCTCGCCTTTTAATGACTATAAGAATATATAATTCGATTTTGTTAATATTTTTCAATTTCATAATACTGTCAAATTTGTAACAAAGATTCAGTTAAATGTAATCTTTATCGTCAAATTTAAGAATAAATCAATTATAACTTGAACCTTCAGTTTCCATGTTAACTTACACATAAACTTTCAGTTTGTAGTTCAAGAAAATTGTCAGAATCATTCATCACTTACTGAAACTGGAATTTGTTCCGATTTGAGTTGTGTCCCTTGTTTTTAAATACTCTCAAATATTGTTTGCAAATATTTTCCTTTAATACAGTTTGAAATGATTTTCCCTCGTGGCATATCGTCATATGTGTGTTTTCTTAAAATATCTTTTGCACATACTCACACACTGAAATTTTTTTTTCTTTACGTTAGATATATTTATATAACATGTATTATAAATAACATTCATAGCATTTAAATTTAAAAATCCTTCTTGAAGCTTTTATTTTAGTTTTAATTTTAATTGAATTTAATTAATATTAAGCAAAACCGAATTTAAATTGATTGGAATGATTTTTTAAATGATTGGAAACAAGTAAGGAGGAGATAATTGAAATAAAATACATGATGAATACAACATAAACACATTTTTACCTACCCTGTAATCTTCAAACATTCTAATATTTTAATTTTATTAACTTTTAGGATTTTAGTTACTTACAAAGATGCTTGTTGAGGAAATGTTAAAAAATTATCAATAATTTTTTAATTTATTATAGTTGCTGCTCTTATTTTATGATAATGTTGTGTATGGATGTCTGTATTTTACAAAAATTATTTTATGCACACACAAAATAAATTCAAAATTCTTTTTAAAATACTTGGAGGAGAGTCATTGAATTGTAGTGAGCTTTTCCAATTATGATTAGTAATTACCATTTTAACTTAATATCAATTGACCAATATAAATTAATACAGAATTTTAAAATTTTTTGAATTATACTAATTAAAATTTAAAAAAAAAATTCTTTTAATCCTTCTAAAACTAGAGTATTGATTGAATAATTTTTTTTCTTAAGACAATAGTGTTCATTTTATATACATAAAAGCAATTAAAAAGTTTTATTGAATTTTTTATTTTACAATTCAGAGCAGATCTGAGGGTCCTGTTTGACAAAAAAAAAACTGTTTTAAATTCTCAGAGGACTTATCTTTATAACTAATATATGAACATTAAGAGATAGAAAAATTAATATCTCGGAATTTCATAAACTCAGATTAGTGGGGAGGTAAGATATTTTCTAAAAAAGACACATTTCAAAAATAACTTAATTCATTTTTAAATAAGTCCTGAAAGTTCCACTAAAATTTGGCAATTTTTGCAAGAATTTCCAAATCTGTTTTTCACTGCAAAAAAGACACTCAAATTTCCTGTACAAATCTATGGTCTCATGTTGACACCAAAAAAACAAAATTTTTAACAAAAATTTACAAGGTTCTAAAAAAGATTTAAAAAAAAAAATCTTTAAATCAAAACATCCTTTGATCTTTCATCTAATAATATAAAGGTTTTGATGATAAAATTTTGTTTTTTATTATGTTTTGTGTTTTTTTAAACCTTTTTGCAATTTGTGGAGCATGCAGTGAGGATCAAACTCTCTATACTATTAAATGGCTTTTGAAACACCATGGATTTGTGGCATAATATGATAAGTTATTTGTTCTAATTTTATAAAAATCAACATAAAAACATATTTGCAAATTAATAGTAATAGTCTATAATATTGAGTAAACTGATTCCCCCACCCCCCTCCTAGATTTCTGTCATCATTTTCTTTGATATATTATAATTGTAATTATTTTATTTTTATTTTTTTCTCTTTTATAGTTGAAGAGATCTGAAAATGTCTGAAACACGACCTGGTTCTGAAAGTGGTGGTGTGGCAGTGAGTGGGACGACAACTAATGTACGTGCCCCTCTGCCACAAGTACAGGTAATCCATCAACCTGTGCATAGTCCACCTTACATGCCAAACTTCCCATACAACCAGCAACAACTCATGCTACAAAATGCAGCTGTCCAAGGTAAACTTTCTTTCTTTTCATTGTAATAATTTTGTCTTCAAATGACACACATAATTCTTCTGAATTGAGCTTTTCTTTTATAATGCTTTTTTTTTTTTTTTTATATATATATATAAAAAACAAAACAGAAAACTCTCACCAACAAAACTGTTTTGGGGTTTGGTAAACTTACAAACTTCCAGAGCATAAACATTCACAAGAAATTTTTCAACCTCTGAACAAGACCAAACTGATAAACTGAGTTCTAATTTCAACTTTGATTGAAAATATCCTAGTATCATGCGGTTTACAGCCTTACTGCTTCAGTTCAACATATTAATTGATCTTGGCATTAATTCAACTTTTTTGTGAGGAGCAAAAGAAAGTGATACTCTGGCTGATATGTATTTGGTTTTATTGTATCTGCCATAGTTTAGTAGTTAACAAGTAGACCAATTCACTTGCGAGGCCAGTCCTCACTGGTGGGCTCTATTATTATGGCCTTGTACTAAACTAAGCTTAGTTAATTGATTTGAAATAGGAACATCAATAGTTTGTTGATGCTTTAAAAACTTTTACAAATGAAGGCAGAAAACTGTTGATAATGGTTTCAAGAACAGTTTTTATTTATGTATGCATTTCTGAGATGAGAACATTAGTCCAAATGTATATAATAATTTCCTCGTCTTTATTATTATCATAATGTTTCAGCGATTGTGTCCTCCAGGCTTTTTTAGGTGTCTCTCATCAGGTTAACCTTCAGAGAATTTCAGACTGGACCCTTTATTTAATCTACAGATGTAGATTGTTTTTGTTCATGTCTGGAGATATCTTGGCTTGTTCTTTTTGTATGGCTCAGTTATTACTCACCTTGTTTCTATTTAGCCTAAGTTTATTACCAAATTCATGAAACAGTGCTTCTTTAATCCACAATAAAAGGTTCATTTGAAATTCCCTCTAGATTGGCCAGATTGACAGACACCTAAAATAGGTTAGAGGGCACAATGGCTAAAATATTGTTAAAATAAATACATAAAATAAAGATACTTGTCCAAATGGAAATAAAAATCTTTTTTTTTTTTTTTTTAACTGAAGATTTCAAGATTTGTGGAAATATGAGTGGTAGTTGGATCACTTATTTGTTCCTTCTTAAGACTCTCATAAAAACTTTGAGTCTTGAAAAATATGATGGTCATTTTCATTGATTAACGTTTGAATTTCATAAGAATTAAGGAAATTTTAATATATATAACTTCCTCTTAAAGCATGTCTGCAAGTACAATTCTAAATTAAATGTTTTTCTGGATTTTTTGAATTTTTTCCAGTCCAAAATTTTAAATATATAAATCTTAAAACTTTCAACTGCCTTATATTCATTTTGTATATTTGACATCACCATTTACATTAAATCTAAAAGTTGACTTTCAATAATTCTTTCAATTCATTTATGGCTCTTGTTTTATTTATTATCTTTACTGTCAGAAGAAGTCATGATGAGCATTTACAAACAGATTTGAAATGATATTGTTAAGGAGACAATTTATTTCTTTGAAGGATATTTGTCAAATGAAACAAAGGATGCATTTTACTTGCCAAATTTGTGTCTTCATCAAATTGTAGTTTGTGCTTTTACTATTAAAAGTTTCTTTTGAATTCAACAATAATAATTAGAGATAAATAAAAAAAAATCTGTTTTTGGGTGGGGGAATATTTGAAAGAATGATAGTTTTTACTGAATAGAATGCTATTAAGAAATCTAATTTACTTTTAATGTCTCTCTTTCAATATTATATAAGTTACTCATCAAAAACTTGTGGAAATGTACTTATGGTTTTGCTTAACTTTTTAAAAAATTAATGTCTTTTAATTATGAATCACTAAGAATTTATCTGATTTTGATTTTTAAACTTAATTTTTGGGGATTGTCTCTGCAAACATCAAAAAGTTCAATTCTTTAAAACTTTACTGACACCAATGATAACATTTTATTTTACATTTGTGTGTGTGTATGTGTGTAAATGCATGATAAAAATGTTACCCCCAAAGTTAGATTATTAATTCTTAGCTTAAATTTAAATCAGAAATTTAAACAGGAAAAATACATACACTTTGGATGAGGGACAAAAAAAGTCTTCTATTATGTTTTATTAAAATCAACAACTTAAAAAGTGTGTGTGTATATATATATATATATATATATATATATATATATTCTCAGTATTTATTTTAATGGAACACACTTTTAAGGGAAATTTGATCAAATCTGATTCTAACTATTTGTTTAAATGGCATAGAGAAGCATCCTGTGGAAAATTGATTATAAATAAATGCTCTTCTCTTTTTAATTATCTTGAAATATTTTGATGTTTTGCTCACAATTATCCAAGTTTCTCTTCATTTGAACTTGGTTGATTAGGGATGAGTGAAAAGCTGAAGGTGATGGGAACAACATCACTTCTGTATAAAATATTTTAGAGAACCTTTTGTTTATTCAAGGTGACTAAAGTGTTATATCTCTCCACTCTCAGAATTTCTCCCCAATTCTTTTTTTTTATTTCCTCTTTTTTTGAAATTGAAACAGCAAATCTGGTCTACTATCTCAGATATTTTGAAAGAGATTTGAAATGAAATTCCACTATTGGTGATTTACAGACTAAATCCAAAATTCATCATTTATCTCTTGCACTTCAAAAATCATTTTCTCTAAATTAAATACTTTAGTGCTTTTCACCAATGTTGAATGACAATAGAATTTTATTTATTTTTCAAGCATTTTATAACATTCTTATTAAGATGTAAAAACATGTTTTGTTACTTATTTCCAAGTGAGATATGAATCTTAAAATAATATTTTTGTAACAAGTATTCTTCATGATTTTATAGGCTTAAATGTTCTTGTTTTTGAAGACATTTTTGTGATTTATCTAATTGCACAAAAACTCTGAAGGAAATTGTCTTAATGTTTCATCGTGTTCCCTTTTAAAAAGTAACTTGAACTGTATTTTGATAAACCTAATCATTATTATCAAGCAAAGTTCATTTTCTTATTCAAATATAAGGATAAAAAACTGAATTTTTCACTTAATAAAGTTCTTTCACATGTTATAATCAGCTTAAATAATTAATCATAAATTTCTTCCATTCTGTCTTTTTCTAAATGTCTCTATTTTCCTTCTGAGTTGTTTTTCAAACAAATTGTTTGATTTGTACAAGTAGCTTGTGCTACCCAATTTCTCTGTAGTGGTAGAATATTAGCTCCAAATATTTGTGATCAGGTGTTTATCTCGCAGCGGCGATGCAAGCAGGTGCAATGAATCCACAGCTGAACATGGCTGCTATGCAGGGAAGACCACCCTCTGCCAGCCCCAAGAGTCCTGGAGTTCTCTCTCCTAGCCCCACTGCCGGAGTCGTAAGTAAAACATCAATTCAATCAAATGTCATACAGATTTTTCTCCCACCATTTTTGTCATATCTTCCCCACCCTTTCCTTTCTCTTGTTATTTTGAGATTCCTTTTTATCATTTGACATAGAATCGGTTGCTTCAAGAATTGAAATTTTATTCCTTTTAAAATTTACACATATCTTTAGATAATGAAATCAGCCTTGCTGTCCATTCTTCATTGGCAAAAGCAAGTTATACTCAAGCATCTTTTCAACTAAGAAGCTTTTGAATTCCATCAAGTTTTGTTGCTACACAAAGTTAATTTTATACCAACTAAAAATCTTATTGTGCAATATTTTCTCATATTATTTTGAGAGAAAACCGTCTCTCTGCAAGTTGAGCTGAAAACTTGTATAATGCTTCTAGCTTCAGTAAATGTTGATAAACATTTTTGTTCTTTAAATCAACTCTTCTATCCCTAATTTATTTTTTTCTCCTCATTCAACTGCATTAATTTCATCTGATTTGAAATTCAGTGACATTTTCAAAATCCAGAGATTCTTAACTATTTAAACTTTAATTCAATTAAAAATGAAATCTTAAATAAATTATTTTTCTGTTCATTGTTTTTAAGCTAATTTAAAAATGATAAATCCTTTCAAAATGAATTTGTAAACAAAAAACAAAATGATTTTCCATATGTGACAGAAATTGCTAACAAACCTCATTTCCATTCTAAAATAAACTATAATGGGAGATCACAAGTTGTTGACAGCTACATAATGTCAAGTAAAAATATAAAATTGGTGTTGCATCTTAAGTACAAATAGCATTTCTTTAAAATATTTGTTTTTCCCTCTTTTCCATCAATTCTTTATTTTTGTTCTATAAAAACTAACAGTTATTTATGCTGGAATTTTTTAGATGAGGAATTATCATTATTATATCCCTTTCCATTCAGTGTTGTATTTTCATCTAAGTTGTTACGCTCACAATGTTTCAGTTATTTTGCCCTTTGTTCTCTTTTAAGTAGCTGTTGTACTTGGTAACTTCTGAATTTTGAACCAAATCCTTTATTCAATCCATGAGGTTAAGTTTTGTTTTTCCATGTTTAGGCAATATCTTGTATCAGCTAATTCTCTCTAGTCTGTTTCACCTTTGTGTTGTTTCTCTGTTTCTTCCAATTAACTAAAGTAGATAACTTTTCAATATTTGTGAAAAGAAGCCAAGCTAATAGAGAACAACACTGGAAGATAAGATGACTGAAACATGTTAGGTTCTGATAAGCTCCTCAGTAAACTTAGCATAGATATAAATTCCATTTGAGAACCTTTGATTAAATAAGAAAGAATACTCAAAAATTTTGTGGCCTGAGTATTGACATCAGGTTTAAGGCTCTAAAACTACATCACTGGATTAGACACCTGCATTTTTTTAATTGGCTAAAGCATATCTGGTTTTATGGCAGTCATGAGTTCAATCCTCATGTTTGGTAGAAAAGGAAACCGGTTCAGAAGAAATGAACAATTGACACAGAGGCAAAATAGGCTAAAGATAATTAACCAATATGAAATAAGCATGGAAAGCAGAATGAGAATAATCTATAAAAATCTGAAGAGGTTACCAAATACAACAGCTTCCTGTTGAAGGATGGAGGGTACAACAGCTGAAATGTGAGTTTAACAAGTAAAAACAAGAGCATATTAGTTTGAATAGAAAGGCATATAATAAGATACTAACAAGTTTTTTTTTCCCTATCACTGGCTTTTTGAGATTTAATTCTTGTCAACTTTTGTAATTTGAATTTTATTTAATCCTATAATAGTTTTAGTTTTTGTTTTTCTTCTTTTTTTTTTTTTTTTTTTTTTTTTTTTAATGAAAAATATTTATTTAAAAAAATTGTCTCTTTTTCTATCTTTTTTTTTTCTTTTTACTTCACACCCTTCTTGGTATTTTTCCTTCAAAATCTTAGTTTTAACTTGTTAATTTTTCTCTTGACAGTTGATTTTTAATTAAAAATTTTCTCATCATTTATCAGTACATTGTTTCCATTTTGGCTGCTTTTCTTGTTCTTATTAGTAAATTGCAATAAGATTATATAGGTGTCGAGGAATAGTGAATATGCATGTAATTTTCTCATCACTAGAATCTATTGAGACGGAATGTGAATTCCTGATCATTATTTAAAATTACATTTGAATTCTTCTTTCCTGAATTCAATATTGTGCTCAAGATTTTTATTACTAAGTATATTTATATTATTGCTGTTGCTACATTTGTCTCTTTAGTTATTCTGTGAATTTCTGTATTTGGAACATGCATACACAGGTATTTAATCTTAGTATCAGTTATAAAATACAATATAGTGAGTAACTAAATCTCAGGGAAATTTTGCTTTTGTATCAATTTTAAGGATATTGCTTATAAATGTACATACCTATCACTTATATACAGTCAGTGACAAAATTATTTGTACATCCATCAATTTGGAATATTTTTATCCATTTCTCAGAATCTAATGCCTGTATGATGCCAGGTTTTGTATATGTTAATAAGCACAAAAAAGGAATATAAAACTCAATTTTCAGATCAATAGGTTAAATACAACAAAGTTGACAGGTGAATAAGGCAAAATAAGAAAAGACAAATTTATTTGTACCGTAGAAAATATCATTTTAAATTGATTGATTCATGTAAGTATAAGTAATTTACATAATTATTTTATTGGTGAAGCCTTCTCGACTATTTATTCAGTAGAATATTTGATAATTCCAGCAAAGAACATCACGTGGTGCATAGTATCACCATTGATATTCTTATGTTAACAACCCAATGGGGAAGACAAAGGAACTTAGTATTGAGTTGAGACACAAGTCAGGAAATAGTTACAGCACTATTTCAAACCAGTTATCTATCTCTAGATCTATGGTACAGTCCATTATAAAGAAGTTTAAACAGTTTGGCATGACAAAGAATTTCCCTGGGCATGGAAGAAAACCCAAATTGTCACCTAGAACTGCACAAAAACTGTGTTGTGAGGTTAATATAAACCCAAGAGATGTTTTCAAAAACATTGCCAAAAGTTTGGGTACGATGGGTATCAGTGTAAGTATTCACATAATACAACGTTGTTTAAATAGAGATGAGTTGTATAGAAACTGACCATGACGAACCCCTCTTCACAAACCATGTCACATTGTTGCTCAGTTTAATTTTGCCAAAATGTTCTTGGACAAAGAAAATTACTTTTGTGAACAAGTTCTATGAGTGATGAAACAAAAATTGGGCTTTTTGTACATAAGGATGTACAGATTTGGCGCAAGCAAGTGAGGCTTTCCTACCAAATAACACTGACAACATTAAAACATGGAGACGGTTTGATGACGTGTTGGGCTTGTTTTAGCTCAAGGGGGACTGGACAATTGCAATAACAGGAATAATGAAATTTGCAGACTATATAAAAATTCTGGATGAAAATCTACAACTATCAGCGCAAAATCTTCATCTAGGTCGGTGATTTATTTTCCAGCAAGATAATGATCCCAAACATGGCTAAATCAGTGACTGCGTGGCTTCAGAAAAAGAAGATTACAGTTCTACCATGGCCTTCAATAAGTCTTGACTTAAATCCTATGGAAAGAATTGAAAGTTT
Source organism: Acanthosepion lycidas (assembly GCA_963932145.1). NCBI lineage: Eukaryota > Metazoa > Mollusca > Cephalopoda > Sepiida > Sepiidae > Acanthosepion > Acanthosepion lycidas. The sequence goes on from OZ010596.1 coordinate 684,430, forward strand.
GAATAAATCCTTGGTCACCAAAAAAACCTTCAGGAATTAGAACATGTAACCATTGAAGAATGGATGAAAATCCCAGAAAAGACTTGTTCAAATCTCATCAAAAACTTTAAAAAATGATTGCAGCAAGTTATAAAGATTAGAATTCATGCTATTGACTATTGTGAAAACTGTTAAATTTTTTCTATTTTTCATACTGTATGAATAATTTTGTCTTTTACACACACATACAAAGAATGTAGACTTGATGGTATCTCTGCAGTAATTCTTAATAAATATGTTTCTGACCTGACTCCTGTTCTCTGTAAACTCTACAATAAATGCCTTGCTGCTTCTTGCTTTCCTGCTTGTTGGAATTCCACTTCTTTACTTCCCATCTTTAAGAACTCAGGTGAACCGTCTGATCCTTTTATTAGCCTTCTACCTTTTTTGACAAAGTACTAGAGGTTCTAATCAACTCTGAATTAGTTAAGCATTTCACCATCTTGCAGAGTCTTTTTTCAGATAAGCAATATGGCTCTCATTTCTCTAGGTCAACTGCTGGTGTATTAATGATTATTGTTGAAAGAATTTATCAAGCTTTAGATAACAATAGTGTAGCCTAGGCTGTTTCTTTTAGATATCTCAAAGGATTTTGACACAGTTTGGCATACAGGTCTTCTTCACAAGTTGAAAGGTTATGTTATTCTTGGGCAAATTTTTTAACTGATTCAGTCTTATCAAATTGCAAAATAAAAATTGTCTTGAAAGACCACTCTTGTAGATCTTTTTGCATTAATGGAGGTGTTCTATCCTTGGATATACGTTGTTCCTAATTTCCATAAATGACTTTGATGATGTCAATTCTCAACTCGGTGTCTATGCTGATGACACAACTACATACTCCTATCTTAATAGTCTGATTGGTTCAATAATGTTAAATTGGCAGCTAATCTCAAAAATTACCTACAATCTGTTATTAACTGTGGCAAGGAATGACCTGTTAATTTTAACACCTCCAAGATGAAACTGCTTTCTTTTAATTTTCTGAGAGAACCCTTTTTGTCTTGGCTGATGCTAACCTCCAGGAGAGTAAGTCATTGTGCCTTCCTGGGCTAAAGTTTTTCACTAACATGCAACGGAAAGATTATATTGAATCAGTTGCTAGGTCTGCTGCTAGGAAAGTTGGTTCACTGTCTCGTGCTATACAATTTTTCTCTCCAGAATCTAACATGTTTATAAGTCTACCATTCATCTTTGCTTTGAATATTGCTCCCACATATTGTCTGGTAATATTCTTGATAAAATTCAAAGAATTTTCAATATTATTGATCATGATGAGCTTTCCTCTTTGGTACCTAGGCTTTATAAATTTAAATGCAGTACTAGATTGGCAGAAAGGTCTCATCATCTCACAGCTGAAATGGCTAGATTTAACTGTAAGTTCTATGCTAACAGTTTCTTCTCTTGCACTTCTTGCTTCTGGAAATCTCTTCTGGCTTCTTGCTTCCCAGTCAACTTTGATCTTCAAAAAATTAAATGCAATGTCAATTGTTATCTTCTATCTTTTTAATTCTTGTTCTTTTATTGTTCTCTTTCCTTAATAGTGACATTTTTTTCTCATATTCTCTCACACTCAGTAATCCCTTGCATCTTAGTGGCTTTATTGCTTTGCTTGGGATGAAATGATTAAAAAAGGAATCTTCAATAAATTAAGAAATGTTCAAGTGACTTATTAGCCAACTCAAGAATTGATTGAATATATCTAGTTATCTATTGAGTGCTTTTTGGCAGAAGTTCTGCTCACCTGAAAAAAACTTGTAAAATTCTTGTAATTTTCTAGTGTTTTCTAAGTTGTATTATTTTCTATCTAGATAGGAAGTATATTTTGAACTCTAGGATGCATAAAATAGTTCTCCTGTCACACAAACTGTTCTTCATACAGCTGCATTACTTGAATTCACTATAATTGATTGTAATTCCTGGTATTATTCTAATATGGTATTTTATAAAATTTTCTTAAGTTACAGCTTTATGACATACAGTACTGACAAAAACCATTGGGTTCCAAACAAATTTTACTACAAGAGAATGACACATGGAGTGAACCAACAGTTCTCAGTCAGGATGGACAAGTTCTGGTCAAACACAGTGTTATTTATGTTAGATTAAAACCCATGTAGGTTGATTTTAGAAAGACCAATTCAACCACATCCCACTAAAATAGATCACACTGCACCAAATTCAAGCAATATTCCTGAGAACATGTTGATTGAAGAAGACAGCAACAATGACAATAGAGAAAGAACCCAAAATAAGGAAGATATTTAGAATAAAAATGGCATACAAGTTTCAGATTCCAAAACTAATGGTACCATCATGCAGAGGAAGACCTCTAAAAACAGAAAGGTAATACAGCTTGTACTTTGAATAAAAATAGTACTTAAAAAAAAATATGGAGGTACACTATAAATTCCATGGAGAAAATGATTGGGTAAGAGCAAAACTTATTTGTAAATCTGACAAATGTTCAGGTAAATATGCAAATGAGTGGAGTACTGAAAATGAAGCTTGGGAAAAACCAGTGATTGATTTTGACAGTAATATTAACGAGAGAATTTAATGAGGATATTGACTTAAATCCAGAATCATATAAATTGGATGCCACTAGTACAGAAACTCAAAGAACTAAAATATTCAAAATTGAAGCACTGCAAGACACCCTTCAGGCCAAACTTGAAATATAGGAGAATTGGAAAAAAATGTTTATGATAAAGTTGAGGATAATGCACAATATTGCATATCTGTAAGATGGGTTATAAAACCAAAACTCATCAATAGAAAGTTGCAAACAAAAGCTAGTATGTGCTTGGGGAGGCCAGTGTATTTCAGATAGATAGTCCCACATGTATGAGGGAAAGTGTATAAATTGCTTTGTGCCTTATTGCCTCAAATTCATGTTCTTCATTCTATTGATTATAAAATAACTTTCTGACAAGGAAGACCTGTTGATAGAAACATTTATCTCTGTCCACCACATAAATGTAAATCTTCTATGACTCAAAGAAAAAATGATCAAACTTAGTGGACAGATAAATACATATGATTCAGGTGTTTTCTTCTGGCATACTATAGATGGTCTTGAGGGTGTTCTGGCATGTTTTGTTGATGATCAACTGTGGGATGGAACTAAAAATTTTGAATGATGTGTGATAGAAAAATTGAGGAGTACATTTGACATAAATTGTGAACATACATCAGCATTCAAGTAGATAAGCATTGGACATAATCAGACATAATTTCTCCATTTGTATCAATCAGGAAAGTTACATAAAAAAAACTGAGCCTATTAACATGCAGAGATATCACAACTTCAAAATGATGATGCAGTTACCACTGCAGAGAAAGCTAAACCAAGGTGCCTCATTGGACAACTGAATTGGATTGTTGGTATGACATGCTCTGACATAGGTTTTGCTATTTGGCAGTTGAGCCCAGCAATCATAAATGCTAAAGTTAGCCATCTAAATAATGCAAATAAGATCTTAAGCCATGTAAAAAAACAGACTTGTTGCCATCCAATTTGTGAGGCTTAAAAATCTAAAAACGTCTCACCAAAAATGGTCAAACTCAAAGTCTGCAATTTTCAAAGCTGACTTTGAACCCTGCAGAAAATATATTAGGTTGGTGCAAAAATAATGACGTAATAATGCCGTTTTTTGACGTATTTTTTAACATCAAAAAACGACATTATTACATCATTATTTTTGCACCAACCTAATATTACCATTTCTATCAACATGTTTTCAATTTGAAGCCTGAGTAGTTGAAGACATATCACATCACATTTTTCTGGTACGTGTTATATTACAGATTCTGACCTGAATTGGTTTAGAATACACACACACAACTAAGTTCAGTGATGTTTTTCAAGAGAACCTTGGGTGCTTGAGGTCAAAGCCATCCTAGTCTTTAGATTGAAACACCCTGTATCTTCTGCTGCTCTTGACATAGAAAAAGAATTGTATCACCTTCAACAAGCCAGAGTAATCCAGCCAACCACTAAATAATGGAACTTTTAGATGCTTTCTTACAAATGGAAGTTGATGATGACTCCACAAGGGTTTATTTAGATACAATCATCTTCCTTTTGGTGTCAAATCAGTACCAGCCATATTCCAGCAGATAATGGATGTCATGCTGACTGGTTTGACAAGAGCTGCTGCATTCATTGATGACATCATTGTTGCAGGTGCAACCCAGGACAGACTTTTGAAATGTCTTAACAATATGGTTTTCATGTGAGAGTGGAAAACTGTCAATTTTTTTGGACGTTGATGTGGTTCCTCAAGTTTATTTCTGACAAGAATGGTTGACAGACAGACATGGAAAATATTTTTGACATAAAATGTCCTATCTGTCATGATGCCAAAATAGCTTGTAGTAGAATTTTATGAGGGGATATAATTCAATCCAGCAGTCATGCGTTTCAAGAAATCCTCCTTCATGGAACGTAATGACTTGTAGAAAAAATCTTCTGGTCACTTGCTGCACCTGTTTATATCTAGGTCAATAAATCAGTGAATGGTTGAGGTGTGACCAAAAATTTACATGACATTCTCATATATAAGCAAAAGGTCATGCACTCTTTCTTTCTTTTCCAACATAGGATACATTTGACACTCAGTCACTTGGTTTGATGAGGTAAGTCGCCATTTTCTTTGCTACATCCACATAGGTTTGATTATGTTATGGTCAGGACTTTGGACAGGTCAATTTTATAACACTACAAAGTTTTCATTTGTGAGAAACTTTTTTGTTACATGTAATACACAACAAGGTGCTCCATCCTGTTGGAATACCATCCTGGGTATGACAGTAAACTACATCCGCATCCTGGGTAAGACAATAAACTATGTCCAGCAGCAAGGCCTCTGATCAGGAGGTTTTGAGGAGCATGGAACCACCTCTATTTGCTGGTGTTCTCAGGTTCACCCGGACCCAGGGTGGTAGCACCTGTTAGGGTCCCAGCTATGGACAAATAGTTAACCCCCAAACTGTGGTCAAAACACTATGAAAGTGTAAAAATAGGTTTTAATACCAGAAATAATTTATAAAAAAAAAAAATTATTAACCAGCAATACATTTTTGAAAAAACAACATTTTACCAGCTATACATTTTTTGATTATTACTTGAAATAGATTTTTGAAAAAAAATATTACCAACAATGAAAATTTTGTCGGCATTAAATAACCCATTGAGGTTGATATGCCGTAAAACAAACCAAACCAAACCAAACTTGTTGAAATATTTCAACTTCTATATCTGGTAATATGTAGGACTTGAGCAAAGTAATATAGTTTTTGCTGTTCAGTGTTCTATTGATTTTTGATGGCAAGTTTGAGCTGTATTTTATCAACAATCATGAATGCTGAAGGCTACTGGAATATATTAGAAAAAAAAATGTTTAATAACCTATGGTTCAGACTGACAAGGGTTCTCCAGGTTTGTGGTAGTTTCAATATTTATTCTGTAATGAACTACAAAAATGTGGTACAAGGCCAAAAAGGGGAACAGGGGGAATGGTCTTCTTCTGTCTTATAATTAAACTTAGCTCACCACAATCACTGACCCAAACATACCACAATATTCCTTACACCAAAACAACTCTGGTTTGTGCCAGCCATTCTCTCCTACATATGCAGCACACCAAGCATTGTCTTTTTGATTGACAGAGACAGGCAACCTCATTGAAGGTAGCTGGCAGTTCATCCTGCCTTTTACTTTTGCTATACACCCCTATCCTGATCTCATGATCACATATGTGGCAACCTGAGGCCAGTCTCTTGTACCTCGTGCTTCTTTGTGGTAATACGGCTGCAACTTCCTTCATAGACAACTCATTTGCAGAAGTGTAATCTGACACGTCTGTATCAGGCCCAGAGCTGCTTGCTTCAGGGGGATCACCGTGTGCATTGCTGATGGTGATCATTCTTGCTCTTTGGGTAGAAGATTTGTTGTCACTTCCACTCTCCGATACACTTGAACCAATAATGGGACACAGATCCTTTATGTGGCGAGGCAGCCTGTCAACAAGGATATTCTGTAGGCTAATCACGCCTGTAATGCATCCATGTGCATAAGGCGATGTGCACCAACCATATAGGGTTTTTATCCAGACACGATCTCCCACAGTTTTCTTGCTGCAGTCTGCTTTAGACTCCACTGACACCATTCTTTGATGCCATTGCTGGAAGGGACATGTGCATAGCAGAACTGCAGTCAAACTCCCCATTCATTCAGGATTTCCCTGAAGGGCTTGCTGTGTCATTGTCAGTGAGCATGTCAGTTGGTGGACTGCCCATTCCCAAGTGTTGCTGATGTCCAATTTGCTCTTCAGCCAACATGTGGGTGGTGGGTCAATTGATTGGTACTCCTTGCACTTTCCTACTACAGCCCTCACTGACACCTTTAAAACTGTGGGTTCAACCTGCCTGGCAATGTACAATGTCAGCCTTCTGCCAGGATGACCACATCAATGATGGATGGACCTTATCTGGTCGGAGTTGGCCTTGCTTGTTGATACAGCATACATGGTTTGAGGTTCAGCTGTTTTCCTGATCAAATAAAGCCATTGTTGTGGTACTCTTGTCGGACCATCAGCTCGGTTATGTTCTGACCTCACAAAGGTTATGTCTGCCAACAACTCTTCAACCAAGCCTGTAAGCATACTGAGCCGTTGCCTGATTAGCATTTCACTTGTCACTTTGATGCACACTTTAGTCTTTCCCGTAAGGATATCCATAATCCATTTGTGCACACAAGCAGTCAGTGAAGTGGTCCAATATCATTGCTTCTCACATCAATGCCATGTTAACATCTTTCAGTACAGCATCTAGTTCTGCTAAGTTAATGTGCTGTGCATCTCTCTCTTTTTGCAAACAGCTTGCATCCTCTACAGCAGCTCCATCATGTTCCAGTGAGACTCCAGTAGCTTAGAAGCTTGCATCAACCCAAGCTTGGACCATCAACACACCACTTGCCTTCCACAGTCTTCTTGGTGCACTCATGGGTGAGAATGCACAGCATACTTGGAACGAGTTTTCTATTTCAACATGTTGCACTCACCCCATATTTTCAAGCCAAGTACTCATGGATCTCCTTGCACTCATTGATGGTTAAGTTGACCAGATGTTGCCTCACACTGGCTGCAGATGCGATATTTTTATTGATGAAAACATTGTCAATGTGAGTTGATGTTGCCTGTTGGATAGTGTCATCTTTCAACAATGCTGCATCATAGATGGTGCCACATTGAGCCCAAAGCCCATGTGCATAAAGCAGTACATTTTTCCCTCGAAGATAACAATCTGGTACGGCCACAAGGATTGGTGAACACACAACTGTAGGTAAGCCCTTCGAAGATCAAGCACTGACACATTGGAGCCCTTTTTTGCCACTCCCTCAGCTTTTGTGCACATACATTGGCATGGGCTGTGTAGGCATCAACGTGCCCATTAAGTACACAAAAGTCTAATACAGGGTACACCTTAGACTTATTTTGTTGAAAGACTGCTATCAGTGGAGTCAGGCCTTTTGTAGGGCCAAGTTTCTCCTCAGGATAGGGAAGCAACCATCCATTATCCAGTCATGTCTGCAGCTCGTACCAGTATTATTGTCAGATTTGAGCGAACACTGGACATTCAGGCACCCTGTTTGTAAGTTCATTGGATGAGTAATTACCTGGCCACTTCCATGACACTGTCCACACTCCATTCATCAAACTCGGCACAGAAATCCAGTTCTTTTATGATAATCACAGCACAGGCACATGGGATTTTCTCTTATTTTTTCTGCTTGCAGAAATTGCAATTACCTTCATTTCTGCTGCATACTCATTTTGGTTTACTTGAATGGCATTACTTTTAATTTGTGACACATTCAAAATAACATAGCAGAAATTTTCTCTGGATCTCTTTCCAATTTCATATCTTCTGGCAATAGGATCAATGACTCTCTTGTTAACTTCATTAGTTTCTGCAAATATGAAATCATGTGCATAAGAAATATTTTAATTTCTCATTGTTATACCACCTAAAGAGGGCTTTGTCCAACTCAGATTGCTTACAACCCAATCTGCTAAGATCATCTTTTACACTGAAGTACCAATTTTGAGATGCATCATCAAGGCCATATGCTGCTTTGTTTAACTTCCACATTACACCATCTTCTTTTATTTCTATAGGTGGCATAATAAATATATCTCTATCAAGTTGTCTGCCCTGCAAAAATGCCGTTTTGATGTCAATTGTTTCACATTTCCATCCATCCCTTGTCGCTACTGCCATGCCTATTGTAAGTGTAGACTTATTAGCAGTTGGAGAATCTGATTGAACACTTACAACCAATCGATTTCTTATAGTTGCAAAACATAATAGAGAACTGAAAGGCAGAAATATAAAATATTTGAATGAAAGCTTATTCTGTAATATACTTTGATCATTATAATCATGAAATAATAATGCAAAATGAAGTTTGAGCTCATCGCAAAATGACTGTTAGTGAGATCCTTGTCTGTCATGCCTGCTACAGGTAGATTTTATATTAGGCACCAATTTAGTGATATCCATTCGATTTCTTTTCTTCAATAACAAATCATTTACAGCACTAAAGCCACATTCAGCTAAATATGAAGATGGAAATGCTAACAACAAATTTCTTGCAACAGTGGTTGAATTTGGGTATTTAATTACTGTCTCATCACAAAACAGTGCCATCACTCCTTTTATATTGAATAAAGTTTGAAAAGACTCATCATTTTACATCTTCAAGAGTTCTTGCTACTGCAACATTGGCTGCATCACCCATGTTGGAAAATCAGAAAGATCATCCTACGAATGCCCCACTAAAACATTACCATGCCTCACTGGTGGGAATTATTGCTTCTCTGTCACAAGCGTGTTGACAGTGTCTTCTCACCCCTGTCCTGCACTTCTTTGTAAACATCAAGCACACTCCAATTTTCCAGGTCCTGCTCATTTTCTTTGATGACTTAGGCTTCCAGTGACTGCCAATTGACACAAATTGCATTTGTTTCATCTTGATCACTCTCTCATACAAGTAGGCTTATCTTCTTTTCTACTGTCATCAATTTTTTTTTTATCATTTTCACTATTTCATATTCCAATATATTCAAATGTACTCCCAGTATTTCTTTATCTTTTTCATTCATTACATTCACATAATATTTGTTTCTTCCTGTGGATTTTCCTCTTCTACTCATCACTTTATACCTGTGTCCACTCCTCACTTTTTGGTAAGTGATATTTGATTATTTCATTGACTCTAGGAATTTTCTGTGATCTCATGTTTTCACTTGCATTTTGTATTGTGGACTTTCTTGGTTCTGAAGCTTACTCTTCCTGTCTCTGATTAACCCCTTTGCCACATAACTCTTAGCATATATTCTTCAAAACTTATTAGCTCATTGTCCTGATCTTCTTCAGGATGGTTGATATCTTTATCTTCACCATGAATCCTATCAACTTTTTTGTAAGTCCTTAATTCTCATTTACCCTACATGTTGCAACTTGGACTGACTGACTTCCATGCTTGATGAAAACAACTTTCCCTTTCTGGACAATAACTTTATCTGGGCCACATAATCCCTCTTGTAAAATACATGATCTCCTGCCAGCAAAATTTGCTCTCCTGATGTTTTGACATTGTAGCGCAATGCTCTTTTGATTCTATCTGGTGATTCTGCTTTTGTGTAAGCTCTTCTTGCTACATACAATACATTGAAATGTTTAATAACTGTATCATTTATTTCTGCCTCTTCTAAGGCTGGGAGTTGATTTCCCATAATTGATGGTAAACACAAGCTGAATTGGACTATATCCAAGGTGGTTTTGCATACTGTTTTTTGCATTGACTGCCCAGGCAAGAGCAACGTTTATTTCCATTTTGGGATTTCCTCCATCATTTTCTGTACACACACATCTACGACATAGTGGTTTCTCTCACATTTGTGCCACTGCTGTATACTTACCATTTGACCATGGTAGGTATGCAGCAGTGGCACAAATCCCTACATTAAATTGTTCAGCCAGCTCTCTATATTCTGCATTAGCAAATTCCCCACCTTTGTCAACTGGAAACTACTTTGAAAATCGAATACCAGCAGCTATCCACTCAGTTGCAACATTATCTATTATCACTTTAGGACTTTTTTTCCCAATCACTTTACTTTTACTGAATCTGTGAAGGGATCAATAAAATGTAAAAAGTAATGATCTTTATATTGCTTTAGATCCATTGTCACTGTATCATTATATTGCCTAGCCAAGGGAAGAGATACCATTGGTCATGCAGGATACTCCTTGAATCTCTTACAAATTTCACGCTTCTTACTAATTTTTCAATTAGCTTTTCACATTATTCATCAAGTGCATCATAATTTTTTATGATAGCTTTTCAGGTTTGCTTAGTAGTAAGGGAATATCACTATCCACTACTTCTGTTCTTAGGGTTATCTTTTGACCACTGATAATACAAGGAATCTCCATTCCTTCATCGGACTGTATTTTACCTCCTGCACCAAACTTGAATGTTGTTCCCCCTGGTAGAAGTTTAACTTTTTTTTCACTTGTTGATAATGAAGTCAAATACATCTTCCATTCATGCCCAGCAACTGTTTTACCACAAGCACTATCCAAAACAGCAGCATTGACTGTTTCACTCATGAGGACTAGTTTATCCTTGTGTGGGTAAGCACCTACTTTATAAGCTTCACTAACTTCAGAATTTTCCTGCACTTTTGATGTTTCAAAAGCATTTGCTTTTTGATTTCTTTTTCTATGTGGACAATAATTACCAGCTTCATCATGTGGATTTCTATAAATGTAAGCTGTACTTTTCCTCAGTATGCTCCTCTTCCAGATCTTCTACCTCTTTGGAAACCTGTACTCCTAAATTGTGCTTCATCCAGTTTAAACATCTATCTTCCACCATATCCTGACCATGTTCCACCATAACTGTATCCTTTGAATCTTGTTCCTCGGTTATTATTTTTACTTCCAGAAACATATGAATTTGTTATGCACACAGGTTCTTCTTTGATAGATATCTCATCTGATCTCTGTCTATATGACATTCCTTGCTTCCCAAAGAATTTTCTAAGCATTCTTCATTTGTTCATACATTTCCACTTTCTTTATATAATCAACTGTTGTAAGAACAATTTGTTTGTCTTTTTTTATCCACTCCAGTGTAGTCGATCAGTTGCATGGCCAGAACTACCTCAGGTAAAATGATGCCTTGCTTTTTTACCTTTTTGACATTGTTCTCATAAGTATTGAGATCCATGGTATCTGACTCTTTCTTCAAAAGATTTTTATATGAACACCATGTTTCACATTGTTGTAGAATACCTTCAGGTATGTCCCTATTCACATAAATATAGTAGTAGATACTGTATGTAGGTCTACAGTTGGAGATTCATTGTGGAATTCACTTGACCACTGCAGTTGACTACTTCTTCTATGTGCCGCTGGTGAATCTTATATGTGCTGTTCTTGTCCTAAGTACTATCGTTCATTACCAGCCTTCGTGTAATTATTCTATTTAGTAACCTTCCTTAGGTTACAACGTACATATAACACTCAGATTGTCTTTCTTAAACAACTTATCTAGGATAGTAAAAATCTGCTCAACAGCATTCTTATCTTCAATCCTGATTTCTTCATTTTGCATGGCCAATCTCACTTTGTCATTAACACCTTTTTCAGTTAGTAATATGTTATAGCAAAATTGTTGCTTCTTTCCTGTTTTAGTGAATTAAATTTGAGATCAGACTACCATAAGATATTGTTTCTGTCTTCCATGTTGGTGGGGTCAAAAATTTGTTTTACTTCCTTTCATCAGTTTTTTTTTTTTTTTTTTTTTTTTTTTAATTACACATTGCTACCATGTTTAATAACCTATAGTTCAGACTGACAACAGTTCTTCAGGTTTGTAGTAGTTTTTGCCTCAAGGAGAAATTGGTACTGTTTATATGGAGCTGAGAAGTTGAGTCCATTAAGAACTGTGGGAGAGATAAATATGTTGCTGCTGCTAGCAAGAACCTACCAAGTTATGAGGGGAAAACTTAATCTAACAGCAACAGAACAATAACAGATATAACAGCCTTCACTCAAATGCTTTGAAAGAAGAGTTGTGTCTCAGCATATCAATTACCCAAAACACTTCACGACAAAACAACAGAGTTTCTGAAGAAGCAAGAAGTAAAAATGCTCAGTGGCTTGGCATGTCACCCCATTTAAATCCAATAGATTTGGGGCAGTGTTAGCAAGCTTGTCTTGCTAGAACAATTACGACTGACTAGTAGGTTTGATCCTCACTGGGTGTCCCATACTTTCAGCCTTGTGCCACATCTAAGCTACACTTGGAAAAATCATTTAAATCCAATAGATCACTTGCAGAATGTACCAAAACAAAAAGTAGGACAATGACAATCATTCAACAAGACAGATTTGAAAGAATGCATACTAAGTGGAAAATCATTTCAATGACTGAAAAATTTGTATAGTCAGTATACATCAAGATTATAAGCAGTAATAGAAAAGAAAGGCTGTGACACTAAATATTTAATTTTAAATAAACTTTTTTCCTAAAATGTACTTATTCTTAGATGGCACCATATGTTTTTGGCAACAGTTTGAATGCTCTTGGATTTGGTTATAAATAATACCTGATCCATTCATATTGTGTAATGTTTTATTAGAAAATGTCCTGTTGTATTTGATGTAGAAGAAAATTGACTTTCTATTAAAAAGAAAAAATGGTAGCTGTATATTCATTAATGGACTATACTAGGTACCTCTACTTGCTTGATGAAAAAACAGCATAGCATGATGAAAATAGGCCCCAAACTTGATAAAAACAAAGTTTTATTGTCAAAATGTTTGTTGTTAAGAGGAAAGACAAAAGTATTTTATTATTATTTTATTAAATTTTTTAATCCTTTCTAGCATGTTCAAATTTTGGTTTTGGTTCTTTTTTTTTTTAACTTTCTTTTTTTGTATCAGCATTCAATGGAATCTTTTTTCTTTCAGGTGCAAAACACATTGATTTGGAAATTCTTGCAAAAACCAAATAATTGTCAGATTTTAATGAAACTTTCAGGATTTATTCACAAATTAATTTTTTTTTTTTTTTTTTTTTTTTAGAAAATCTTGGCAAAAAAAAAAATTTTTTTTTTAATCATCCCCCCCCACACACACTCCTTACTTAATTTCACGAAATTCCAAAAAATTAAATTGCAATGTCAAAATTAGTTTATTAGTTAAAAGCAAGACTTTTTGGAGAATTTAAATCATTGATTTGTTATTTTTTTTTAGTTTTTTTAAACAGGACACTCAGATACCAAAAATTGCTCTGAATTGTAAAATAAAAAAATGCAGTAAAACTATGATATTACTTTAATTGCTTTTATAAATAAGATTTATTAAGGACATTAATGTCTTAAGAAAAAATTTTTTTCGGTAGATGATGAATTTTTACAAGAATTGTTTTAATTTATAATAATTTTTAATATTTTAAATCATTTAAAATTCTGCATTACTTCAATCCAATTATGTGATATTAAGTGAAAACTATATTTATGAATCAAAAATTGAAAAGTTCAATGAAAGTTGCTTACGCTTAATTTTTTTTTTTTTTTTAATTTTCATATTTTTGTTTTGTTTTTGTTTTTTTTATGTACATAAAATATTCCCTAACTTGCTCCTGTTTGAAAGTATGGTTGACCATGCATGACATAATCAGAAAATAAGAACAATAGCTATAGTAAATTTAAATTCAACATTCCTAAAATTAGATTGCATAGAATATTTTCCAGCATTTTTTAGATTACTGAGTACTTAAAAATTATATAAAGAAGCATTCACCCTTCATTTTCTTAAATTATGTTTTAACAGATAAAGTCTCCATAGGACAACAGTAAACATGTTGACAGATTTTATCATCACTTGATAAATGGTCTACGAGTGACAAGTCATGGTGATAAGTATGTAATCACCACTACAGTTTGTTTTAAAAAACCATTTCTGTTATTTTAAACTAAGTAAATAAATTTTTTTTTTCAAATCAGATTAGTTATAGTTTAAATCAGCTAATATTCCTCAAATAAAGTTTTGGAAAAGTATATTTTATTTTTGGAAGATTTTTAAAACCAAGATTATCTTGAGATTAAATGGCCGATTTTGTTAAAGTGAGCAAAAGGTTGAAATTCCAATAAATATAATGCCTATTTGAAAAACACCAGAGTATTTTTGCTTACTGGAAATAGTAAATTTCATCATTTAGCTTTCAATTAAAGCTAAAATGAAAAATGCTTTTTCATTTTTAAAAATTAATTTTAAACCTTAGGTATCAAAAATTTAATAGAGGTACCTAGGCTATACTGTATATATTCAAAAAAACTACTTTTTTAATGACTGGTGTTCTTTCTTAGTGCATACTTAACAATTCAGTTTTGTTTTGTTTTCTTGCTGTTTCTTTATTGTCCAAATCAGTATTTCACATGGGGTATTTATTTCTCTGCTGAATCTTAAGGAATATTTTCTCTTTTGTAATTCCACACAAATTGACATTCTGTTTGCTTATATTAATTACATTATATTAATTGATATTAATTACAGTTTGTTTAAGTTTTATTACATGCATTCCATTTCCTGATTTTCTTTGTTTTATACAAATTCTGTGTTTATTTTTGTTATTATTTATTGAATATTTCATCCCAACCATTTCTTATATTTACAAGAAACTATTATTTAAAGCACTTGTCTAGTTTGAAGACACTGCAGATTTATCAAAAATGAGTTGAAATAAAATTTTACAAAAATTAAAAAAGTTAAGACTTTAGCAAACAAATGTTTAAAGCCTCACTGGAAAAAAAAATTAAGGTTTTACATTAAGTTTATTTTTATTTTTTATTTTTTTATTAATTTTTTACCTTACACAATATAAGTGCAAAGTAAAACATTTTCTCTTCCTTGAAAAAATGAATTTTGATCTTTTGAAGTGGCAAATACCGAATTAATTTGATGCATCTTCTACTGAAATTATTTCAAGATGTGATTAAAAAGGAAAATTTAAAAAAATTATTACTCCAAAATCAATATAGGAGTGGCATGTTGAGCCATTTTTCAGTCACTCCAATGCTCTAGAAGATTTGCATCAAGGCAACTGCAAAATTGGCTATGCAAAGGGAGCAGCACTCTGTTTTGTTAAAAAATGAAAATTTTCCTATCTTCATGAAGTTGATACATCAACTAATTCTGAAGAATCTACTGTTACAGTGTCTTCTGCAAAACAAGAATGAGCCATACGCTTTTTAACATAACATAGAAAACATTAACTTTTGGGGAATCTTGTATATGAATGTTCTGTTTGTTTACTTTTTTGTTGATATAGAATTTTGACTTGTCACTGCAGAAATCATGATATAATTTTTATCCTGGTTACTTTACAATAACTGAACTTTGTAGGGAACAATTTTCAAGTGTTAGTTGTGAACTCTGCAACTCTTAACCTGCCCTACTTATTGATTTTATTTTTGATTTGATGTAAAATTGAAACTTTTTGTTTTTCAAAATAATAACAGATTTAAATTTTATTTGGCAAAAATATTGTTTAGGTGAAAGTTTTATATACAGTGGAGGAAATAAATATTCATACACATACAAATTTTTAATTTATTGTATTTCCAACTAATGAATAAACATACTCAAATGCATAATAACTAAATATGCATAGAAAACAGAAAAAAATTTGATTCAATAGAAAAAAAATCCCATTTATCCATTTTAATGGGTGAAAAAAGTATTTGTACAATGCATATTTCAGATTTTAAAACTTTTAAATTGCTTTAATATGCTAGATTATTCAAGTGGAATATTCTAGAATGTTCCAATAATGTTATTTTTAGCCTAAAAAATACAGACAACATTCTGTAATTGATATTTATGCAAGAAGGTTGTCATCATGATAGGTAAAGAATTGACAAATTTGCAAAAAGAACTGATTGTTAAGCTCTGGAAAGAAGCTAAAAGTTACAGGAAAATTTCAGACAACCTGAATATTACATTTACTACCATTAGTTCATTTATTGCAAGGTATAAAAAAATGAAAACTGTTGAAAACCAAAGAACAGGTGCTCTACAGAAGATTTCTTCAAGATTCTTGAGGAAATTAATGTGTCAAATTAAATAAAATCCAATGGCTACTCATCAAGAATTGCAGGATAATTTGCTTTCATTAGAAATCTGTGTCACTAAATGAACATTAAGCAATGAAATCCATAGAAACAATCTAAAGTTACGCTTTGCTTAAAAAACTCCACTGATATTGAAAAGACAGTGATGTCAGGTTGAAATTCATTTGTGAACATAAGGATAAGAAAAAATTGTATTGGGAAAGAGTATTATGGACAGACGTAACCAAAACTGAGTAGTTTGGATATAATTCTAGAAATCATGTATGAAGGAGAGATAGCAATGCCTTCAAACAAAAGGACACAGTTCCAACAGTAAAATTTGGTTGTGGTAGCATCATGATTTGGAAATGTTTTTCTGCAAAAGGTACTGGCAACATATCAGTAATAGATGGTAGAATGAACACTGCAGCATATCAAAATATTTTGGAAGCAATTTTAATGATTTTGGTTGAAAATCTTGCACTTCCTTCTGATTGGATCATCTAACAAGTTAATAATCCTAAGCACACTGCAAAATCTATGAAGAAATGGCTTGCTGAAAATAACGTAAATATCCTGAAATTGACAAGTTAGTCTCCAGATTTAAACTGAATTTAGAATCTGTGGCATTATTTGAAAATTCAAATCCAATTGAGAAACTTTGAACTTGTTTATATTCCTGGAACATTCCATCTCATCACTTGAAAGGGGTATTATATCAAAGTCCCATTTAAAGACAAATGTGGACACAACTTGCGCAATATCATCCAATAAATGCCATCAAAAATAATAATTACTGCCTTGGTTGGAACTAAAATTTTGAAAAGGACATAGCATTTAGAAAACTTTGAAGAACTATAAAATGTATCCTCCTTTTTTTTTTTTTTTTTTTTTTTTTTTTCCACCTTTTTAATGTCTTATTCTTTTCTTAAATATTTGTGGTTGTTAAATTCTTCTATATTGTTGTTTTCTCATTTCTTCCAGTTAGATTAATGTTGATTGCATGAAAATGTTTTGAAATTTAAATATCTCAAATCTGATTTTGCATGTTGAGTTAAGGTTTTCTTTTCATTTCTCTTCCATTGCTTCAAAATAAAGTCAGAAATGGCATCATAACATTTTCCACCAATCATTTGTGTAAAAAAATAAAAATAAACAAGCTAAAAACATACACATTTTATATAGAACCCTTTGTAGGGTGTGAGCTTTGCTTGTGTGAACAATGTTTTGTATTTCTTTGGTCCATTGCATTTGCTTTCTTTTTTAGGTTATCTGCCACTGCAGTAGGTGTATAATTATTATTATACAGTTAATAGGAAAAGAAAAAAAATTGCAAGTAACAAGATTTGATTTCAAATTAACTGGTAGGATGTCAGAAAATTGACACTTTACATCAAGAACAGCTATATTTTTTGTCTTTTATAATTGTATATAATTGAGAAATGTTTAAAATGTGTTCTATAAAAGGCTAAGCACTAATTGCTCAAGAGAACTTTGATGTTTTAGCATGTGTACTATTAAATCCCTGGAATATTTATTTTAAATAAGTTTTCACCCCCATTCATATTTTAGATTAATGTTTAATATTTTTTTGGCATAAAGAGACAATTTCTTTTAAGTTGTTTTGCAAATATATAGGTTAATACAAATATTCTAAGTGTCCTTTTTTACACACTGTTAGTAAAATCTTAAAAATGTCCTTAAGCAAGAGTGAGGTATTTAGCATTCATTGAAAACTTAAAATAATTCCTTAATTAATAACCTATATCATTGAAATTTTAACATTTCAACAATAAATAAATTGTAGATAATATCAAAGAAATGAATTATTTACTTAATTAAAATTTTGAATATGTTAATGATAATTTTTTAAAATTTGTTGTACTGTGAAGTGCATTTGCATTCTGTACTTTGATTATTACATTATTGTTTGAAATTAAAAGAAATTACATAATTAGCTTTATGGATAAATGTGTAAGTCAGTTTTGTTGTATGAATTTTGTTTTTTGCTTAGCAAGGAACGGATTGTAAAGCAATGTTGTATGGATTGGTTCAGTCAATAAATTTGCTGCCATTTTTTTTTTTTTAATTTCCTGCTTCGCATTTTGCTGTACACCTAAAGAAAGCTGTAGAATATATTGGCCATAATGTGATAGCAAAAAAGCCAACAGAAAGAAAATATCAAAATCAGTCATGTTTAAACAAATGTTCCTTGTAAAACAAAAGAAATTTTGCTGTAAAAAATTTTGTTCATAGTTTTTTGTTGTCTGTATTGACAAGATCAAAACTAAGACATAGAAGAAAGTTACCCTACAAATTTCAAACCTTTCCATTGAAATTTTCAACTGAAAATTTAGCTGCTCATTCAAAGTAAGACATACTTGAAATCTTACTATATTTATGGTGGGAGGGTGTTCAATATCAGAATTGGTGTTTGTAGGCAGTGGACAAGGGAGATCAACAGTGAATAGTTAACAGCCAGTTTTGTGCCTCTAGTGATCTTCAGACCTATATGTATATATATGAGAGCATGTGTATGTGCACAGCTTGGTCACTATGGTTCATCCACTTCTCATAAAATCCACAGTACTCAGCAGTTATGAATAGGCTGAAGATGAACTGCTAATTTCAACTATTTTTTTAAAGTGTTGTAATTTATTGTCAATTTTAAAAATATAGGAATACACTAAATATTAGGTTGGTGCAAAAACAATTTCGTTTTATATCATATGTTACTATGTGAGAAAACGAAATTATTTTTGCACCAACCTAATAATTGCAGTGAACAAGGGTTAATGAATTTCAACTCAAAAACTTGAAATATTAATACTGAAGTGAAAATAGTCATTTTTATACAAAATATTTGCAATCAGGAAACATCCTATATATAATTTCACTTTTTAATCTTTGGTTTTGTCAGTCCAGTTGCAACTAATTTAACTTTTTGTGATAAATGAATGTAAAGAATTAATCAAGTGGATTTTCAAATTTAATTGTTAAATAATTATTATCATTGCTAAATTTTTGATATTTTTCATTTCATGAAAAATATCAAAATTTAGCAGTGATAATAATTATTTGAAATTTATATTTAAAACAATTTCTTCCCTGTCTACCATTATAACCTATGGTCCTGGTCAAGATGATAGTAGAACAGGGTGTAGGTAAAAGTGTAGCCAGCCAGAATTCATCTTTGAGTCACTAACCTTGGCACCAAAATAATGTCGGTTTTTGACATTAAAAATACGTCAAAAACGATATTATTTTTGCACCAACCTAATATTTCTAAAACTATGGAATTATTGAATTTGGATTGGTCATTTAGGTTAACCTTTTTGATTTTTGTTTTCCTATTTTGACTGGTCTTTTCTCCAATTGTCATTATGCGATATTCTTAAAATTTGCATTGCTTTATGATAAGCAGCAAAAATTAATAAAAAGATGAAAAGAGCTGCAAGAATAGACAAAGAAAAGAGATTTATTTTGAGTAACATTTATTCTATTACCAGTTTTTAAAAAAATTGAATTAATTATGTGATTGTGGGTTTGTTATTTCATTAATGGTATGTTAACTTCTGGCTTAGAAGAAATGTTTTCAGGAAAAAAAATTAAAAAAAAACAAAAACTTTCTCATTTGCCAGTTAAATTCTCCTGATTTTGTTAATCCTGATATTCTCCTTTCTGTCAAATGTAAAGTTTTCTTTTTGATTCAATGACTACACCTTATCACTCAACCTCCCACCCCTCTTTTAATTGAGCCATTGTCCTTTGATGGTAGATTATCATTACTTGCACTAAAAAAGTGTCTGTCGTTTGTTTTTTGTTTTTTTAAATGAGGAAACTTCTCCAAACTCTTGGTCTGTATTTATTGTCATTCAATGTTCTTTTGAAATCCTATTGCTTTGTGCACTTGTTAAGATTTGTAATTTCTTCTCTTCACCCTCACCCCTAAAAATTTAAAAAGGAGGTGCTAAGTTAGGGGTGTTGCATGAAAATTCTGTGTTTCTCTCTTCACAGACTAGTGTCTCCTCTTCTGCTCAGGTGTCAACCTCTTCTGCTGCTCCCTCTTCAAGTAGTGGTAATGGAAAAACAGGCAGCAATGGTTCAAAAGGGCTTGTGTCTCAGGCAGGAAGCAGCCAAGGGCAGGCCACTCCACTCATTGGAGGGAAGCCAGTTTTCTCCACTCAAGCTGTACCTTCCCTTTTGGTTGGACAAATAGGTAAATATAAAAGAACACTCAACAAAAACAACAACTGATCATTAATGGTGGCTGCCAATCTTAATTTATTAAACAAGAAAGAAAAATATCAATAAATATTCTGCTCATCATTTTGTTTGTAAATTATGGCATTTTTTATGTGCACTCACCTTGTAATACTTTATAAATTGAAATATTTAAAAAATTATTAAAAAGATTTGAATTTACATTGAATGATATCAAATTGAAAAGCTACAAAATTTCAAGGCAACTTATTAAGGGTACTTTAATCAGAAATTGATGTTAGATTTAAATAGAGATGTCTTTGTGATTTTTCTGTTATCTTTATTGAAATTAGTGTTTACATTGAGTGTTGCTATTTGAAACCATAGACACTGTTCCAACTGCTGTTATGTGAGTAATAGCATGTGGCTACAACGTCTATTTCAAACAGGAAATATTCTCTCTTTATCAGGTGTGTTACCTGGCCAAGGTGGTTCAGGCAATCCTGCCTTTGTTTCTCAGGTGAGATATTTTTCCTCCAGATATTCACCTAAACTATTGTGCAAATGCTTTTGTTTTGGTCCTGAAGAGGGCAAAAAATAATCTTGGGCTATTTTGGCATTTATTTATATTTTTTCCTCCCTTATAATGACTCCACATTCTTTACATGTCATTTGGATAATTTGTCTTGTTTGAATTTTTAACTCCAAGTGAAAACTTACCATTTTTTTTTAAACTGCAGTCTTTTAACAGTTTGTTAAAAGTAATTTCATAATATTAAAAACAAGTTCACTCCTTTATTCAAGTTATAAGTGTTAATTCTTCTGGAGAATTTTACAAATATTGAAACATTAAACAAGTGAAATTGTCTTTTAATTGTAATTATCAGAATTTCAGATATTTTTTTATTGTTGTATATATGTATGTAAAAAAAAATATTTTTCAAGTCTTATTTCCATTTTATGGAATGAAACTAATTTTTTTTTTTTTTAAATAAACTTAACACTTTTTCAAACAGATATGGTTAATTTCGTACTTTGTATATAAATTTTCATCAGAAATAGCAATTACTTCTTGATATTTTTGATTTTACCCATTTTCTGCTGATGAGTTTTAAAATCTTGACCTTTTTTTTTTTCACAATTTTGATCTTTTTTTTTTTTAATAGTTGTAATTTTCTATTTTCTTTGTAGTCTAAGTCACAATCAGCATGTCATACTGTCGTCTCACAGCCACAGCTGATAAACTCTCAATCTCCTTTACGCATGAACAGTCAATCACAGTTGGTAACAAGTGGTGGCCAGATTTTTACTTCCCAACCAATGCTGACCAATCCAGCCATGCTACAGGCCATGGCTAGTCTCCAGCAAGGCATTCCTTTGGCTACTCATCAGCCATTGCTTGCTACCCAGTCACCTACGATCCTGGCTGGCCAGCCTCTCTACATTCGCACAGCTACTCCCCTGCCTCAGCAGACCATGGTGCCTGCTCCCACAGCCACTCCAGCAGGAATGCAACCTGCTAGTATGAATCCCTTAAAAAGTGCCAAACTCCTAGACATGACAAGTGGCCTTCAAGCCAAAACTGTCAGTGTTCCTAGCAAGAATACCAGCCAAGGCAATAAGGGTCTCTCTACAATACTTCCTTCAACATCGAAAGGTTCCAATACAGCAAAAATCCACCCCACCAATATGTCTATGCAGCAACATGCAGGCGCCAAACTGAATATACCCACCATTACTCCCAAGCAGGCTACAAAAGTACGAACGAAAAAAAGCAACCCGTCATCAATAGCTTCACAAACAAAGCCAAGCACACCTACAAGTCTTTCTAAGCCAGCTACGCCAACAAGTCAAACAAATGGCACTGTCAGTCTACCAAAAAGCCAATCTGATTCTGAAGTAGAAACTGGTCGAAAGACTGTTGCCTTGATAGAAACAGCAGAGAAAAAGACATTAAGTGAAGCCCCAACAAAACAGTCAGTGGGTGAACAAAAGCAAGAGAAAAGACCTAGCATGGAGATTGCCCAGCCTGCAGTAAGCAGCCAGGAGAATAGGCAAGTTGAATCTATGGAAGTGTCCGAGAAACCACATCACACCACACCTACTATGCCTGATAATTCTGTGGTGGTTGAGAAACAAAAAGCTATTGTTAAACCTCATATATTGACTCATGTCATTGAAGGTTTTATCATCCATGAAGGGCCAGAACCTTTCCCTGTAAGTACTTTTCCTCCATTTTATTTGCATATTGATATTAAAATCTAATCCTGCTTCTTTCTTTCTTTCATTCTTTCTTTAGCTCATTTGCATACAACAAAATTACCCTAATTTCAGATTTTTAAACAAAGAAACAACATCTATTTGTAGATATATTTAGTAAGTAGATTTTGCGTTGAAATCAATCACATTATAACTATTGTCAATTGATGGATATTTCCATGGCAAAATTTCCTAACACTCCTTTCTCAAAGAGTACAAATTGGAAAGTTATGTTTATTTGGATAGTTAATACTGAATGTTCAACCAGCTCATTTATTAACTTTCCAATTTGTACAACAGTATCTGTCTGAAATTAGGGTAAATATATTTTTATTTGGAAAGAGTTTGAATACTTGAATAATAATTGCCTCTAAATTTATTGCTTACACAAACAACAATAAAGTGCTAATTTTAAAATTTAGTTTTTTTTTTTTTTTTTTTTTTGGATGTTAGAACTTTTTTAAAACGGTTTTTAGTTATTGTAAAAATATTAAATTTAAGCAAAAAAATAATTTACTTATGAACAAAGGCTAAAAGAAATGACCTGTGTGTGATAAATGTTGTGATTTGTCATGGGTCCCATTCCAATTTTGAATTTATTGTAGCTAGATTTCTTTTATTGTGGCTAGATTTTCTATAACAATCTCTTTGCCTATTCTAGGTTCAACGATCCTCGTTGTTGACGGAATTCATACCTCCAAAAGCTGCCAGTTGTAATGCAACAACCACCACCACTACTACAACCACCACTACCACCACCACCACTACCACCACCACATCAAGTAATAATAATAATAATAACAGCAACAACAACAACAATAGCATTACAGAAAAAGAGTCAGAACATGAAGAGACAAATGGATCAAGCCATGACCCTGACGTTCCCATGGCTGATGATACAGAGGCTGGAGATGGGGATGGAGAAGGTCAGTTTGTAGGGTTTGCTTCTTTTGTTTTTCTTTTTTTCTGTTCTTGTTCTTTTTTTTTTTCTTTTTTTTTCAACACTACTTGTGGGTTGGATTTTTGCAATTAAAGAAAGCAGAAACATTTCTCAATCAGTTGATTAATCTTTGCATTCTCTTTTAAAATTAGAATGAGTCAGGAAGTTATCATTGAGTGACACTTGACAAAAACAATACTTTGATTACAAGATAATAATCAATCATCTTTTGAGTTTCGTGGCATCAAGCTAGGAAAATCAAATGCTATCAACTGATCAAGAGACAGTTCTACTTATATAAGTATCTTGAGGAAGAGGGGGTTTGCTGATGGATTGCTTCTTCATCTCGATTTCAAAACCTAAAACTCTATCTAGTGCAGTAAGGAATATGAGGGATGTACAAAGTACCCTTCCAAAGTTAACACTATTTAGGCCAGGATTGAAATCTGTTACCCCTCTCCCCCCTCCCCCCACACCTTCAGCAGAGGTCTTGTCCAATTTCTAGCCTCACTACCAACTATTCTATCTTGCACTTCTGAGTAGGTAAACAATTGATGTTTCAATTGAGGAGCACTGTTCTTTGTGTTCCTGCTGACCAAACTAAAGAACATCCTATAGAACACTTTCCAGCACAACATTGAGACCTGACACATCTTTCTAGTGTTAAATTCACTTTGTTACATGTTTTGTTGGTCGAAGATGTGCTATCACTTCCTATATGCAAATATATTCATTTTCCTTATTCCTGTTTTATTTCAGATCTGTATGTAAATTATGCATTTTTTACTTCTTATTTCCTTAGGTCTAACCTCATCAAATAAAATTCAAGAATCACTAAAATATAAAAATCAAAACAACTCAATATTTTCCCTTATGATTTGAGAGTTTCATATTATCTAATAAAAAACTAATTGAATTTGATAAAACTAACTTAATTATTGTCTTTTGCTGTTTATTATATCAGCATTAACAAATTTGAGGCTTTTGATGCAAATTCTTTGTTAGACATGTACTTGTTGAACAAGACAATAATTTGCCTTGACAGTTTTGTACATTTGAATGTGATGTAAAGCAAATAATGATTGAACAATTAATCATTTTCTAATTTATTTTAAGAACAGATTATCAAACCTTTGGGAGTTGCTGTAGAGATCTTATTTTAAAACTTTCAATGATATTCTCTTCTAAAATTATACTTTTCTCCTCTTTTTTTTCTTTTTTTTTTTTTTTTTTTAATAAATATTAATTTCTATATTTTTCTCATCATTTTAGACTTAGAAATTGTTTAAGCAAATAATTTTCAGCTCTTTATCTATTCCTGACCATCACTTTTCTTCCATAATCTACTTTTGTCACATTTTGATCAGCTTTGCCAGCAAGTTTTATTAAAAATGTAATTTGTTTTCATTAAATAATGAGAATTTTCCAATGAAAGAATATTTCCCTTTTTTAATTTAATTATTAGATTTGTAGATTTATTTTATTTTTGCATTAATATAAATCTCTTTAAATGTTAACTGTATGGGTTGATTGATAAATAAGGTCTCTAATCCTATAAAACAAATTTTAGATAACATAGAATAATTAAACTAGTATAAAAATGAAGTTAATTTATTTCTCTTCAAAATAAGTTTATTTTTCAGTATGGTCACTAGTGCTAGATATTTTTCCAAGCTTTTTATCCATTTTTCATTTCCTTCATGGAGAAAGTTTCTAGTTTACTTTTGATCCAATTGTACACAACATCTTCAACTTCAGCATCTGATGAAAAGTTAAGCTTTCAACACATTTTTCAATTTTGGGAATAACCAAACTGCCAAATTGTGGCTGTATGGATGGTGTGCAACAATTGTAAATATCAGGCTTATCTCTCTTTTTTTCTTTTTTTCTTTTTTTTTGAGTGAAATGTGGCCTTGTGTTGCCATGATGCAAAAAAAATTCTCGTTTTGGTCTTTATTATACAAAAGCATTAAGTACTCGAAATGTTTCACAATACCTTACTTGTCATTCACTTTGGCAGAAATTTCATGCAAATGGCTTCCTGATCACCACATGTAACTCAGATATAGTATTCCTAACTAACGCTATTACTAAATAGTCACAAAGCAAACTGACCCTAAGTGTTTGAACAGGATTTTATATACTATCAAATGTAAGTTCAAGCATTTCTTCTGTCTCTACTATTAGCAATGCCATCTGGTAGGAGACCTTACTTATTAACAAACCCTTTTATAAGCATGTTAATTATCTTAATTTTTTTATTACTATTTTTTAAAAAGATGTACAATTTATAGTGGCCTGGAATTAAAACTTGACATATAAAGCCATTGTTCTAATCACATTTGAAAGTATTAATATAATTCCTGATATAATTTTAACTTATTCATTTGATTTTGTTTATAACATTTTAAGATCTCAAATTGAGATTGAGCAATTTTGATATTGCATACATTTACTTTCTCAGACAATTGCACTCACATTGAAAAAGTTCATTTAAATAATTCATTTCATTTTTCAGTTTCATCATTTTTATGTTCTGCTTGTTGCATGTCCTGTTTTTTGTTGTGGCTCAGTTGTAGTTGTAGAAACAAAGCTTTGACTTGAAATTTCACCTCCATTTAAATTCTTTTATTTCTTAGAGAAATGCCATAATTGCAAGCCACTGTTTGCTAAATATCTTTCACCTGGCATTCTTATCTTTTTGGTTTTGTCATCATGTCAATGATGGTGTGCCTCTAATCTTCTTTGTCTCTACACACACACACACACACACACAGAGAAAAACTTGCTTTCTAAGAATTCTAGTTCATAAATATTTAATAAAATTGTAAGACTATAAAGATCCCCCTTTCATACACACTGGCCATTTGATAAAAATCAACTCTTTGACAATGTTTCTGTAGCAATGATCACCCTAAAGTAGCTGTCATGGAAATAATTTTGAATTGTTAAACCTTGTATGATTTCAGGTTCTTTTCCCCTTTGGCACTGGAACTAAGACACCAAACATAACATTGTGATAAAAACCAATAAAGATGAGATTAATAGTTCAATAATTCTCCTTGTTCATTTTATCATATGTTTTAATGTTGGAGTTGAAATAAATGTACCCTGTCAAAAAGTTTGCTAGATGTTAGGTTTTAGATGCCAGCAAATGTGATAGTTGATTGTCAAGATGCTCATTACAAGTGTTTACAGATTGTTGTGTTAATTATGCATAATTTGTTTGTTTGTCACTATATCTCAAGTTTTTAACATTCAGTAGCTTGTGTGTTCTGCTTCAGTTTCAAAAATGCATCAGGATTCCAGTTTCAATTTTTCTTTTCTGCCACACTGTATTTTGCATGTCTTTTGTAGGGGAACAAATCGAGATAGATTTCTTTAAACTTTCATTTGACTCTAATTTGAGAAATTTCTTCAGTGTTTCACTTAATATTACTCCTATTAGTTTTGCGACAAAATAATAAGTCAGTGATTTCTTTAAAAAAACTTTTAACCCATTCAACCATCTTTTTTTACACAATGATTTCAAATATCAGACATGTGCATATTACATACCTAATGTCTATTCCATTGAAATGTCAGGTGATTTCTTTGGGGTTGAAAGGGTTAATAATAATTAATTATTGATAAAAGCTTGATATGAATGATAGTCACTGACAACAGCCTGTTTGGTGGCTGAGGTAGTTGTGTATTTCCATTTGTGCCAGTGGTCAAGGTTTGAACACAGGTAATAAGACAGGATCTCAAATACTGATTTTCTAAGTAGACAAGTTCAACCCTCACCACCACCACTTGGAAGATTGGTGCAGAACAATCTTCCTAGTTCTAATTTTCCTTCAAAAATATAATATTTATTAATAATAAATAATAGGTAAACAATTTATTTAAATGAATGATAAACCTTTTTGGCAGATTTGATGCTTTTATTTACTATAAATTCTTTCACTGTTCAAATGAAAAATGCTAATCCTTTTGATCTGTGATAGTTATCTTTTACTTTATGCCAAATTCACTCAATTCACCTCTTAGCATTTTTGCTTTTGGAATAGCAAAATATGTCAATTAAATCTCTTTATCCCAGTAGTTTTACTTATCCACTTGAATGCATATTTGAAACTTTTGATATTTATTCTTTCTTAACAAAGACAAATGAGAAGTTTACTTTTCTCAATGAAAACAAACTTTCTAATTTCTAATGTTAAGAAAAATGAAAATGTATTTTTCTACTTTTAAAGTAAATTTCTAACAAAGTGTACAAAAAATAGTTTATATATAAATGCTTTCTAAATAAGTGCTTTCCATTTCACTGTATAATTTTTTATTTTGCTTTTGTTGTGTTGGTGTAATTTAGAAGTGAGAATGTGATTGCTTACCTTTTTTTTATTCCTACATTTTTTTGCTGGTGGTTGTTTGTTTGTGTGAGCAACAAACATTCCCATTTACTGCTGCTGCTGCCATGTCTCTTCAGTATGTGTGTGTGTGTGTGTGTGCATGTCTGAGTGTGCACCTGAGCTTGTCATGTGAGATGTTGTCTTCTTGTCTCCATCATTCCTGGTTCCTCTTGGTTTTCCAGACCATCCACCAGAACCAGATTCGACATTGAAGTGCGAATTCTGTGGGAAAGTTGACGTGGAGTCTAAGTTTCGCCGCTCCAAACGCTTTTGTTCTATGGCTTGTGCCAAGCGTTATAATGTTGGGTGTACACGAAGGCTTGCCCTATTCAAGCCCAAAAGTAAGAGTTTTCTCTATCCAAACCACAAGGACCAAATCTTTCCCTGTCATGTTGTTCGACTATTTCTTTGTTAGTGTGCAGACTTTCGTGTAGGTCATTCTGTTTGGCAACTCAACAATTAAAGAGAAAAAATATATAAATGAAAATCAAAATTACAATGTACTGATTTCAATTGTAATTTTAAATTAAGTCCCATCCCAAAGTACTGATGAATGCCATTTAATTAAAAGATACAATTGAAATCAATGCATTGTAATTTTGACTTCCATTTCTTTTAAAATTCTTTATGAAATTTAACTTGTATTTTCTTAAGCAATTCATTGAATTATGTTGTCACTGGAATTGAAACATAATCAAATTGTGAAGGGACAACTCTCATGTGGTTTTCATTCAAATTTCCCATTAATGCCAGAGAGATTTAACAGTGATTCACTTGGGGTAGAAATATTCCATTTACTTTGCTAAAATGAATTCAAGAAATCTTATTCAGTTTTGGAACAATTCAATTTTTTTTTTTTAGTAGATTTATTAACTGAAGCTACAGAGTAGATATCTTGGCTTTGATGAGACTAGTCTTATAGGCTTGCTACTTTGTTCTTTCCTAAATAGGTGTTAATCTCACAAATGCAGGTATTACTGATGATCAAAAAAAATAAAACCCAGCAAAATTGTCTTCTACCCCTCTGAAAACCTCTGTAAATAACTTGGTATTAATGTGCAAGAAAAGTAGTTTCCATGCTTTATTGATTTACAAGAATGTCAGCTGCAAAATGTTGGTTCTAATTTCTGTATAGAAGCTGCCATAGAATAGAAAATGTTTTGAGCATTGTTAGGAGAAGAATTATTTGAGAGACACAATTGATCTTTACATCACCAAAGTGGCATCATTCAATCCTCCTATGATAGTCACTCCTTGGTTTACAGAAATCCAGTTCTTTGTCAGTTACACAAAATAAAGATCACAGATTTGTACTTGGAATTTTCACCATTTTTCATCTCATTACTTTTTAAGTCTATGGATTTTGTATTTATATGCCAAATTTTAGTCTGTTCAATCATACACAAATGGAATAATAGCAAATCAATGACAACTTATATATATATATATATATATATATATATATATATATATATATATATATATATATATGTGTGTGTGTGTGGTGGCAGAAAAGATTTTTTTTTTTTACAAAAGAGAGTATGAAAAGTTTTTAATCTACATATGCATTTTTATAGGCTGAAAGTATTCACTGAGAAAGTCTTTACTTCCATTGTTAGTATATTTATTGTATATATATATAATCTCATTAAGATTAAAATTGGTGCATTACCTTTTCAAATATTTCTTATTTGGTCTCTGCTTGAAAAAGAAATTCTTTCAATCTCTTGAAGGGAATACTCTTTGATTTCTTCTTTGGTCCAAACCTTTGATGCACTGATCAGTACTTCAATAACTTTCTGGTATTAGATTTTTTATTTATTTAAACCAACTGAAAGAGAGAAGGGGGAAAACTTATCTCCTTTTTTTTTTTGTGTGTGTGTGTCTTTCCTTCCTTCATCATTCTCTCTGATAATTTAAAACAACTGGCACAATTCTCTCCCACTCACATTTCTATCAGCTTGCTTCTTTCTACCATTCCCATGATGCACATCCTAGATTTTGAAATGTGTTGAGTGTGCATGAGAAAAAACCGTTTTCACCATCTTCCATCATATCTGGATGCTGCTTTCTTACTCAAGTTGTTCAAACAATCTCATCTTTATTGCTCTTCTTTTTACTTTGCTAAATACCTGAAGTTTAATTTTTAAAAACAATTAGTTTTTTGGGGTTTTTTTCTCTCCCAAATTAGTGATCAGATAAAAGATTGTTACCATCATTTTTTTAAAACTAGAAAGTGGGCCGCAATTAGGGGGGTTTACAAAATTATTTTCATTCATTAATAAATATTTTCATACTTTCAATTCTAATAAGTTATGCAACCAAAGAAGTTGAAATGATTCCGAGAAACATTCTTGTAAACAATAAAATTTGACCAAACAAAAGAGGATGTTTGTGATATTTGAATGTATTTATGTATCTATTCTGCATTGTACTCCTTGAAATAAAACTATTTAGGAATTTGTACAAAACAAAGTCGAGCATGAAAACATATAGTAGTATCTTTGTGAAGCAATTGAAGGAAAAATGACGGTTATCAAAAGACAATCTGATCCAATGGCTAAGAAGATAACAAACAGGGAATAGTACCTATAATTGTGTCTGGCCTAGGTTATGATTTTTTATTGCTTAAAGGCTTTCTTTTTGATTTAAGGTCAATTTCATCAATAATTTCTTTTGCCTTCTTGATAAAATTATGATAAACAGTTAAAAAATTAAAAATCGTAGACCCTCTTTAATTTCTCTTGTTTGTGTTCTCAACTTTTGTTTATGAGCAAGAATGTTTCTTGAAACTATTTTTATTTTCTCTGTTTAAATCAAGAAATTATTTTCTGAATTATGTTAATATTATAAGAAGTAAATATTCAAGCAGTATATTCATCTGCCTCCTCCTCATTTCTCAATTCAAATGATAACATTAGTGACTTGACTGTATTTGGAAATAAAAGGATCCTTATTGTTGATAAATAGAAAATGTTTTTCTTTTGCTTAGTCTGTCAAGCTTTAGCTACAATTTTCTTTGTTTTTTTCTTTTCCAAATGTATTGACTGTTTTAATTTTCATTTCTCTTCCATTGTCATGAATTTATCATTTCATGCCATTTCATATCACCTGACTCCTCCTTCTAGAGTTCACACATTAATATGCAAAATCAACTACAATTTTAAAAATGAAAGAAAATTATTCTTCTCTTCTATGATAGCTTCTTGAAGGTAAAATTTGGTTGGCATGTCATTCCACATGGGTTGTTTGATGGCTTTTTCTTCACTATTTTCTGTTTCTTTTCATGTCCAGAGATTCTAAAATAATACATCTTTCATACAATTCCATAAGTTAATTACATAAAATTTATATAAACAGCTTATACTATAAGCTTGCATTTTAACCTCTTAAATAAACAAAATCAACTGGAAGAAAATACTCTTAGTTTCATTGCATGTTGAAGTATAATGTTTAAATATTCTAAGAAATTTATCATAAATCAGCTTTTTAACTTAAAATATTTTCCCTTCAGACTGATTTCCTTTTCTGATTTAAATTTGAAACAAAATCATTTCTCTAATTTTGTTTTAATCAAAGAATCTTTGACTTTAAGTACATACAGTGTAACCCGGATATAAGAGACTTCTTCTCCGGTCCCGACAACTCTCTTATATCCGGGTTACACTGTACATGCTTTATTTTTTGCATTGAAAATTCAGTTTTCTGAGTTTTAGTTTTGTATCATTTTAAGATGATGTGCTGGTGAATTGTTAGTGAATTTTAAGCATAAAACACAAAGACCAAATATTAAAAACTCACATTTAATTATGTACTTAAAGATTTCTATTGCTGTTTTTAACAGATTTTTATTTTATTTTTAATTCAAATATAAACTGGTTATTTACAAATTTGTTACATATTTAGCCAAAATAGAATTAAAATTCCAGGAGTGTATATAATTGGCACAACTTTACTTCCCTACCTCCTTTTCCATCTGCACCGATTCACCATTTTTTTCTTTCCTCATCATATTTCATCTCTTCCAAGACTTTTGAAATTTACATTTGGCATCCTTGATAAGAGTTTGGATATACTCATACTGTAACAGCAAATTAACTATTTAACAATATAGACAATTTTAGCTTTAAGCTAGACTCTTAACCTTATTCCCTCAAATTCCTTGAAGTATGAGCCAGATGGTGTTTGCTCCCCTGTCCCAATGAATCCATTTTTAATCTGTTATCCTGTATCCCTACTTTAATCAGCTTACACAATATTATAAAATATTTTCTCTTTCCTTCTTACTTTTAACCCTTTTTTTATTTTTCCTTTGATTTTCTCATTTTGAGAGTGGGGATAATCAACTTTATATACACCCCTGGTTGATTCATAAAGTATCACTATCTGTACTTATGAAAATAATGTTTTGTATTCAATATTTTGTGAATTTTTTATTTTATTCAAGTCAGTTTTTTTTGCTTGGTTTCATCATTTTGTTTAATTTGAGTAGATATTTTTCCTCTCAAAAACTGATCATTAAGTATTACAGAAATTCTCTTTGGCAGCAAGGAAGAAGAGGAGACCATGTCTCTATTTGAAAGAAAAAAATCAAAACAAAACTTATCTCTGAATTTCCATAAGTAATTCATTGCAATGTGTTTCAGTGAACATTCATATTTTTCAGGTCTTCTTGGTTCTTCAAATGTGGACAAGAGAATGAGTTCAGGTAATTACTGTTCCTTCACATAATTTTTGTCTCGATTTTTCCTTCTTTTTTTTCTGCTTTCTTTTTTTACCATATTGATAGATGGTATTAATTATAGCTACAATTAAAAGAAAATCATTGTTTCTTGCTTTGTTGATGACTTCTAAGATTTTTTTTTTTAAGATTTTTTTAAGTTAGTTTAAAACAAATCAATCAGCCATAACATCAATTTTCTTTTAGTATTTATATCAAATTTCAGTTTTTTCTTATTTGTTTTTGCTTAAAAATGAAAAAGAAGGCAAAATTTCATTCAAATTTCATATTGTATTCACAATCTTAAGCACTACCATAAAGTTAACTCTTTCTTCATGCAACAACAAATGAGTATCAAATTTCCAGTGAAATTTCATCTAACTGCTTCCTTTTTTTTAAAATCTGTTTTAAAAGAAATACAAGAAAAGTTTATCAGGTCCAATTTGATTTTTATTTTTTTTCTTACTTTCTCTTTCTTCAATCATCCTGCATAAGTTAGAAATACAGCTTAGCAATGAAATTTCAGAAATCCTCTTCTTTCAAAAATGAACCCATCTTAATTTTCACTATTTGTTTACAGCTTTTAGAAGAAATGTTGATATTTAACAACATTCATAAAAAAGACAAAAAAACATTCTTATGTGCCTGGCAGTAAAGTAGATGCTTATGTGCTGAGTTTTAAACATTATCAAGATGATTACAAAGTGAGAGAGAAAAAAGTGTCTAATAAATGCAAGAAACAAGTGTTGTTTCTTGAACAGAATCATCAATCATCAAATCTATTGAGAATATGGCAAAAATAAATTTGAAGAGAATTATTATCTCTTC
The DNA here is from genome assembly GCA_963932145.1 of Acanthosepion lycidas. Classification (NCBI taxonomy): domain Eukaryota; kingdom Metazoa; phylum Mollusca; class Cephalopoda; order Sepiida; family Sepiidae; genus Acanthosepion; species Acanthosepion lycidas. The sequence goes on from OZ010596.1 coordinate 718,009, forward strand.
TATTATTTCAGAAGATGGTGATTACGTGTTCTTCAAATTAGAAGATTACAAAATGAAAATGTCTCTTCCAAATGATTTTCTTTTTTAATTGAGAGCCAATTATAAAATAGTCAGTCAAGAATCCTGCACCAATATTATTTGCAAAACTCTGGAAACCAGTAGAATAAAATGACTGCTTGTTGGGTGACTATCATCCTTCTACTGGTGGCCAGTAATTTGTATCTTGGAGATGTCTGAGTTGCCCCGAAAATTTTGGCCTGTGGAATAAGACAGGTTTAGGTGGCATGGCAGTAGTGGTTGAACCTTCCAACCAGTAAGCCATAATTTTTCTTACTTTGTTACATATAGCAGCAGAATGGTAAAATGGCATAATAAGTATGTATCAAGCAGAGGTGCATCATTGAATTTTTCCATGCAGAAAAACTGACAAACACAAAACTTGCACTGTCCAACAGTGCAATGCTTTTTGTAGCTGTTGTAGTTTCTGTATAAATATATTGAAGACGTTACTTTTGGATCGTTCTTGTGCAAAAAGAGATTCCAATAAAAACAGATGTGGCAGAATCAATGTAAATTTAAGGAAATAAAATATAATCATTCAATAAAATTATGAGCAGAACTTTTTTCTCTCACATTGAATTATTTTTTTTTGTGTGTTTCTTACTTTTTAATAAATCCTTAAAAACCACACACTTGTCTTTTTTGTCTGAAATCATTGAACAAGTTTACTTATAAATTATCTCCTTAAAGGAAACTTTTTCTGTTTGAAGGTTCTGGTCCGAAATATGTGAAACGAAGGAAAGCTGCATTAAAAGTACGCAAAACATGGCGTCCTGGACGTGTCGGCAGACACTCTTACAAAATTCCATCTCGGGTGAGAAATATGATTATTCTCTATTTAGAAACATTTTTTATTATACCCTATATTAAAACAATATTAACAATTCCTACTTTATTAAATTAAATAAAAACTGAAACAAGAAATAAATGTTATGAAAGACTTTGTTCTAACATTTCTCACAACAGATCTTTGCATGAAATACAAGGGAATTCAACTTTCAACATACTTATTTTTAATTCTACTAATTTTAACTTTTTTTTTTTTTTTTTTTTTTTTTTTTTTTTTTGTAGACAATTGAAAAGATTTTCTCCAAAGAAATATGTTTCTTAATTTTGTTGAACAAATTCTGTGCTGATTGATTTTATTTTTGTTGACCAGCTGCCCCCAGAAGAGCAAAGCAGTTCTCATAGCAGCCATGAAAGCAGCAGCTCACCTACATCTCCAGCTCAGCCTACAGAATATGATGTGGGCAGAGACTCGCCAACTACACATCCTGCAAAATGGACAGTAAGTGTGAATATTCTTACTGCATTCTTCATTAAATTGTTTTGTTAAGCCGTTGGGCTTTTTTAATTAAAATTTATTTTTTACTTATTGTTCCTTCACAAAGCATTTGACTGGTGTCTGGTACAAGCGCATGATGTTAACAGAATAATAATCTGAAATAGAACTATTTTTTTGATTTATATTCCATTGTGACCAACACTGATAACCCTAGAGTATGGCTAATTTTCTCCAATCTGGAAAGAAATGAGCAAAAGGCTTTGTGTAAAGATTAATATCATCAGCATCAGTATCTCATGAGATAACTCTGGTTAAAATTCAGTCCTTTGGTGGTGAAACTGGAATAACCACTTCAGGGCAATGACTACATGCACCCACTCCCTGGCCACACTGATGGAAATATAGGGAATATAGGGCATTACATTTGGAGATGGTTTGGCTGCAGGAGTTGCCAGAAAGTTGTCAGTGAGCTCCACTCTGGGTTTTCTATCTGGATTTATTTCCATAGCTTTTTCTGTGTTTGGATATGACTGCGAGGCAGTGGAGGTTTAAAATCAGTCTTCCTTCCCCTAGATGGACTGCCTCCCTGGGCTTTTGAGCTCTATCTACCTGAAGCAGCTGGTTATTAGGCATTAGTTTTCTGCCTTTTCCCATTCTCCAGTTTGGAGCTGAACTTAGTTGTCACAGGCTATTTGAGATGCATGTCACAGAAGCATTTTATATACAATGTAGATTGTCCCCATTATCTCCCTTGACTAACAACCTTTAATGTCCTTATATAAACATATACATTGTTTTAGAAGCTCAAAAAAGTGTTTTTTTTTTTGTTTTTTTTTACAAATATATAAACAGTTAGATAAACAAAAACACTAGAAAGCAAGATGAATTACAAAATGGTACATATATAAACAAACACAAATATTGAATATTTTGTTAATTTTAGAAAATGATAGCAGAAACAAAAAATTAAAATATAAATTAGGATTTAAGCTTAAAATACTCAAAGTCGTTGTTTAACATACAATAAAATAATTTATACTGCCAATTTGATAGTATTAACACCTAAACTATTAATTGATGAAAATGATTTGCATTCTGAACTCAAGAAATGATGACTCATTTTGTCTCAAACATATTTTAAATGTTTAACTAAAAAATGTAAATATTACTTAAAAGTAATATAATTTAATATAATTTGCAATTATTTATTTTATTTCATTTATATATGTAAGGATTATTATATTTATTTGAAGTTATATTGTTTATTATTATTTTTATTATTATTATTTCAACTTTTCCCAGTTACCACATTTTTCTGTATTAGTATTTGTTTTTGTACAACTAACCTGAAGTTCATTTGTCTTATTTTACTTTGTCTTTCCTTACCTAATGTTATATTTATCAACTTTATATCTTCAGCATAATTGCATTTAAAACTCAATTTTTTAAATAATTGTGGAGTAAATAGTAATTTTAAAGTTTGTGCAATGTGAAATTGTTTTCACTTTTTTCTCTTCATCTTCATAAATTGTATTTGCCATGTATTTGCAAAGAATAAATTTTGTTTTTTGACACAATATCATTTTTAAGCATATTCTAATGGAATGCTTTTTGATTGAAAATGATCACTTTGGTGGTTACAGTAAGCAGGATTTTAGACAAGTTTTCATAATAATTAAAACAATTTGTTGAATAAGTTAAGTCTGGCACAATCACAATATTGAGGCATCCAGTGGGAATCATACTAGCAGGGCTTTGTGAAATTTAACTTGTCATCTTATTTAATTATTACACTAATATTTCTAAGAAGCTCTTTGTTATTACAGATATTGTTTATTTTGTTTCAATATAGCCTATAATTTTCTATCTCTGTTTCCTCCTGGTTTCTTTAAAATAAAATGTCTTTCTTAAAAAGATAAAAAATGAGTTATAAGCAAATACTTAAATAAAACACACTTAAAAGCTTTGTTTTTATTTTAACTTTTTCAGGTTCAGAAGGTGTTTGATTTTATCAAATCAATGACAGGTTGCACTGCATATGCTGAAGAATTTCGCTCTCAAGAAATTGATGGTCAAGCATTGCTTCTACTGAAAGAAGACCATTTAATGACTGCTATGAACATGAAACTTGGACCTGCCCTCAAGATTTGCGCTCATATCAACTCTTTAAAAGATAATTTTTGAAATGATTTGCTGCTTTTTTATTTCTAGGCATGGGGTGTGGGGGCTAAATGCAGTCCCACAACCATCATCATCACTACCCAATGTTCAGCAATTCTCTGCAAATTCTTATTGAATTTCTCCTCATTCATTTTCACGATCATCATCATCCTAATCATCATCATCATCAACTGAATATGTCAACCATTTTGAAATAGCTGGATAAACAGACTTTTTAAAGATGAAAGCTGGAGACATTCTCTACTGCCATTTTTAACATCTCACCAGAAGAGGCCCTTTATTTCCTCCTAGTTCAAAATGAAAGCCAGAATGCAGGGGTTAAAAATAATGTGAATAAAAATAGGGTTGGGGGGATTAAAGTAAAACACTAATTTGACTCTGAACATTATTTGATATTGATTATTCACCCTGGTAATCACTAATATGTGACTCATTCAAATATTCTCATTCAAACTTTCTTCTTCCTCTTCTTTGTAGTTTGACTGCATTAATCAACTCTTTCAAAACCACCACTGAAGCTACTTTTTAATCTCTTGCCTGTTCAAACTCTTTCTGGCCGCTATGAAGTGTGTATATCAGCCTCTGAGGCATCATAATGTGTGCATAACAAAGTAAAAGACAGGTGACCAAAACTTTATTGGTCCTTCATTGTCATTCTCTTTTGAGATATATATATATATATATATATATATTTTTTTTTTTTTTTTTTTTTTTTTTTTTTAATTTATTTATACCTCTCACAATAGACAACATGTTTTTCCTCTTCTTTCCCTAACTTCTAAAACCAACATTAAGTTGCTTGCTTTCTGCTCAATTTTTCTGTGTATGTGAATGCTGTCTTTAATACAAGTCTGACAGCCAGAGTGTTTGTAGTTGATTCTTGTGCAGCTAGGTGGCACCCATGAAATGGCAGTCACTGCAGAGAAAGCGATAAGTTGTGTCTGTGAATGGATTTGGTTTCTATTTTGATTGGCAGCATCTTCCATGAGGGACAAATTTCAGCTGAACACAGGTTCATTAACTGCCCTCCTTGTAGGATTATACAAAGAATGGCACATTCAGGAAAACTCAAACTCCCTTTTGGTAAGAAGCAAGACCTGCACAATTTCTACTGCATTATCAATAAATGTTTTTCTGAAATAACAAAAGAAAATCTGCTACTCTATTTTTGATTCGGAATATGAAAAAGACAAATGTGAAAATTAAACCAGAATCTTTTTTGAAATCTTTTCATCTTGCAGTAGCAGAGAAAACTTCCTCCTCCACCCCAGGGCTGATATGTTTCATCTCATTGGATATGCATGTGATTACTGCTATATTCAAATAATAAATGGATTTGTTAAGAATGACATGCACAATTTTACTTTTTTTTCTCTGCTGATTATCAAAAATTGTGATAATCTTATTAATGTTCTACCTTTCAAGGATGCAGTTTAGAATAAACACAGATATTTTGTTACCTGAAATAACTATGATGGGTAGGTGAGTAGTAACTCTTTGTTTCTACAAATATTGAAAGAAAAATGTTTTTAATGCAACTTAATTTTCTCAATGGTATCTAGTCACACTTGAATTGGACTTAAACATTACATGGCAAAAGTTTGTGGTTTCTTTGTACTATCAGATATGACTAAGAAGGTTTATCCACAAAACTGTGCATAAAGTCAAGTTTCCAAGGTTTATGGGCAGATTCTACTATGAAATTTGCTTTATAAGTACATGCAGAAAGATTTACATTCAAACACAATGACAAACATTTCCCTTTTAATGTTCGCATAATGCTATTCAGTCTCACTCAGTGATTTTGATGTGAAAGCAATGGATTTTTCATTTTGAAGTACTATGTCTCAAAGTCCCTTTGCATATGTGTTAACTCTTAAAATAGAGTCATGCCTTGGGTCAATGTTATAGGCATGACTCCACTGCACATTACGTAAATAGTCCTATGGAGGTTGCTACCCCAAGAAATTCTTAGAATTGTTTATAATCTTTAGGTATCTCAGTATCTCACATTTTGATTAAATGCTAGTCCATGTTGATGTGCTGTTGTCATGAGATTGTGCAGGTTGACATGATCTTTTGTTTTACTGAACACTAATTTCGTCAGAGATACCAACTGTGTTTGAGCAGTGTACATAATTTGCTGAAAGACATCTTGGCTTAGATTGAATTCAAATGACAATCTCAGAAACTTATATCTGCCAAATAGGCTGTTAAATGTTGCAAGCTTACTTAGATCGATGGACTAACATGCTTTGTGTCCAGTTTGGAAAATACGCTTGCTTCTGAAATATTATAGGTGATTTCTTCTTTCTTTTGGCATTGCGGCTGTAGATTAGGCTTGGCATCCAATCTGTCAGTTTTGCCATTTTGATTATGACCTAGAGACTTTCCATTTCATCAAGTTCAGCTTTTATTTTGTCTTTGAGGTGAGTAGGGCATCTTTATACACTTGAATCAACAGCATTGTGACAATATCAAGTGACTAATGTCCTGAAATCTGGGTAGTTTGAAACCAAATCTTCAACATACCTAGAACAGTTGTAGGGGTTTTAACTTCATAATTGAGGATTGCCGGTTTTGAGTTGATGCTATGTAGGCAATCCAATAATGGCAGCACCTTCTGAACCAGATACAAAGAAGTCAGTAGATCAGCCTTTTCCATTAAAGCTGCATAGGATTGCGATAACATATTAGGTCATTTTTGTGTTGTATGTCATTAGGTTGGCTGAGAACATCTTGGTAGAATGTGGCAATGGGTTTCCTCTGTCATCATTCTTTGGGAACATACACCAAAAAATGAACTAGGCTAATAAATTACCTTGTGCTCCAGTACTGATTTTACTGTCATCATTCTTCTTTGGGAACATGCACCAAAATATATGCTCCAGTACCAATTTTGGCTTTTAGAAATACTGCTTGTGGTCTGCTATTTTGCTTGATATTGATTTTGGCAAATATTTCATATCTCATGTCTCTTTCATTGACTGCATTAATGATTACAGAATCAGACAGATCTTTGAGGCTTTTGTCGAGGTTTATCATTTCATTTACAGATTGTTAAACTTTGTATGTAGCACAGGGTCTGGCATTTAATTTTGACTGGCCATATCAATTCCCTGTACCCTAGCTTAAGCTGCTACCATTGTTAAGTTACTGTTGTTCTGTGCCTTGCTGACATACTTTCTTCCCACAATTTTCACACATGCTACTGAAGCTAGGCAGTGGCATAGTAGGTGGTGTGTAGCACAGTACTTGACTGGTTGCCATTTCTTGACTTGATGCATGTCTTTTACTTGAGGACTTTGTTCTTCTTGTAGATGAACCCAGTTGTTGATGGTTGTCTCTTGTACTCTTGCCATGTCAACTGTATGATCAAATGTGAGGTTTTCATCCTTGGTCATCATCCCTTTTTTCATGCCAGCATTGTTCAATCAATTGCTCCTTCAGCTTTAGTCTGGTCATGAATTTGTTGATAGATTCATTCAATTATCTGTATTGCAAAAGATATAAGCATTCAGCTATAAAGTAGGTGTTGGGCTAAATGGAGGTTTGGAATATAATATAATAATATTTGGATCTCTCACTCTTTCAGTCAGTATCCATAAATTGTATACATGCAGGCCTTAATCTTTCACATTTTTGACAGAAAATTAGAATTTACATTTCTGCTTGAAAAAATATGACATCATAGGCAAGTATTAGGGATGTTCAAATTTAGCTTCAGTGTGGCTAATGAATCCATCTTTGTTGCTGTTAGAGTTGGGCAGTTTGAAAATTTTGTTTTCAGTATCAATTTCATCTTTTTTATCCATAATACCTTGGTTTCAGGTTCATTTTTGGTTTTTAATTTAGCATTTTTCTAAGGAAGCTATTCATTCTCTTGTGTGATGATGATTCCACATTTAGTTGAATTATGCCACTATTTCATGATGGGTGTCAACTTTGTGACTGGCTAATTCTTTAACCCCAGAGAAGTGAAAAAAACAACTGTAAAATTTATTTGGACAAACAAAATAAGGAAACACTCAGCATAAGATGAAAATTGTTAAAATTATTCAATAGATAAAAAATTTAATTTTGTAAAGAGAGAATGTTTTTCCTCATTGTCTTAGGTTGTGATTGAGAAAAAACAGTTTCTCAGTGTGAGTAGGTTTCAGCCTACATCTCTGCTCAATGATGACAAGTCCAGCTTTGCTGAAAGAAGGGTGGATAAAAAAGTAGGGATTATTCACCTAAAGTCATTTTTTAGACTCTAAATGTAATTTAATCATAGAATTCATGACTTGGATTAAAGTTTAATCATTAAACTTTCAAATAAATTGTCAACTATAAATAAATACCATATTTATTAACAATTTAGAAAAGAAATCATTGCATAAATATCTATATTTTGCTTAGTTTGTGTGTCTTTGGATAACACATTTGGGAGAGAAAATGGTATAGCTGAGATAAATCTCCTGAAAAGACAGTCAGTTTATAAAGTCAAAAAAATAAAACAATAATTTAAAAAATCTGTCTTCGTAATATTTAACATTAAAACAAAACTGGCTACTTTTTAAAAATTTTTACTTCCTACTATTTCATTTTGTTGATTTAATTTATTTTTACCATAAGTATTTTTTTAGACATCATAAATGTAAACAAATAGATTTCCTCCTACATTTATTTCCTAATAGTACAAATGTTGATAAAATTTAATTTTATTCAAATCTGAAAGTCCTTTTCAAACATGTTTCCTTGGGTATGGTCACTTAGTAGTAATAGCACTATATTGAATGGTTTCAGTTTCATAAAAAAAATTTTGGCATGGTTTCCAGTGTGTAGATGAAACTAGAAAAAATCATTTCTTTGGTTGAACCACCCATCTTGTTGCTGTTCATCTTCTTTTATGAAAGGTAACAGGAGGTTTACATCATGATGGCTGCCATCTTGGTTTTAGTTATGTTTGGATATCATGATTTTTTGTATTAGCTCCTGTTTTAATTTCACTTTATTTTGAGTTTTGAGTTGTTGACAGTACACAGCTGAATTGTTTAGGTCGATGGAAGTTAACCGGAGAACATAAAGTCAAAATTGTACATGTAAACAATTTTTTTGCTAAAAGAGAAGCATGTGTAAGAAAAAGGAAAGAGAAACTTGATAAAATCAATTTGATACAAACTTAATCTAAATCTATTTCATTTCTCAGTAAATTCTCTCTTAATATTAACCAGTTTTCTCTTCTCAACACATGAACTGTTATATCTTGATACTGAGACTTTAAACAAGGTGTGTCAAACTGGCGAGCCACATGTGGCCTTTTACATGCATCTTAGAAGCCCTCACAAAGGTTTCTATAGCCGTGGTATATCGAGAATTTTGTCTTTTTTGGTAATGCAAGTTATTAAAAACGGTGAGATTTTTTCAATTGGTATGATTAGATTATTAATTCTATCACAATGTTTTTTTTGTTTTCGAATGTCAGCAACTATTTTTAACTTCCAATTAATCATGTGATTATCCTTGACAACTAAATAAGAACAAATGTAAAGTAAAAATATTCATAATTTTGTAATATTTTGCCTTAAAAATGTCAAATTCTACTCCATCTTGTAAAAAGAGAAAAATATCTGAAGGATAGTTGTTTCAAGTTTTGTACCACTGTTAATGGTAAACTGTTTGATTTGCAACCACTGTATTGCAACACAAAAAGAATATAATGTGAAAAGACATTGAGACAAACCATCAAACTTATGATAAATATGAAAGAGATATGTGTGTTTCAAAAGTGAAGGAATTCAAGGTTAAGTTAATGCAGCAACAGTTGTTTTACAAAAATTCAGAAAAGCAACATTAGTTCTATTACTGCAAGCTTTGAACTCTGCAAAGTGATCGCCATCAGTGGAAAATCTTACTGTGAAGGAGATTTCATAAAGCAATATCTTGTAAAAATAGCTGAAATTGTATGTCCAGAGAGGTCACACTTATTTCAAGACATTTCATTAAGCAGGAACACTGTCGCTGAAAGGATTGATGAAATGGTAAGTGATTTGAGTTGACAGTTGAAGACTTTATCATCAAGTTTTGAAAATTTTTCTATTGCTCCGGATGAGACTGTTGACATAGCTGGAATAGCACAACTCATGGTTTTCATCAGGGCTTGTGACAATGAATTTCAAATTTATGAAAAACTAATTGAACTGGTCCCAATGCATGATACTTACAACAAACTAGGACATTTTTGAGAAAGTTGTACAGCTTCTCCATAAGTATGACCTTGATTTGAGTAAACTTGTGTGTTTATCTACTGATGGTGCTGCCAATATGGCTGGGAGACATAATGGTGTTGCTGCCAAGTTAGGTACAAAAATAGTAAACATATATCAAGATTATACATTCAAGCATTTTCACTGTAAAATTCATCAACAGAACTTATTTTTTGACAAAAACATTGGACTATATCAGAGGTTGTGCTCTACATCACTGTCAGTTTAGCCAGTTATTAGAAGTGAATAATCTGTTTACAAATGTCCCATTCTACACAGAAGTTTGATGGCTTTTATGTCACAAGGTACTGAAAAGATTTTATTTTTGTGACACAAAATTGTGTTTTTGGAGATGAAGGGTCAAAGCACATGAAAGATGAAAGCTGGCTCCAAAATCTAGCTTTTTCAGTGGATATTACTGCCCAATTAGGTGATCTTAATTTGAAATTACAAGGTACAAATAAACTCATCACTCAGTTATATGATGATATCAAATGTTTCATTGCAAAATTTGAAGTCTTAGTTGTCACATGAAAACTTGATTCATTTTCCTATGTGCAAAGAGTTGAAAAAAACTGCCAATACTGAGTCTGTATTTATCTTTGCTAAGTACGACATTTACCTGGAATTGCTGTCAAAGGAATTTCAGATTTTGTGATTTTTCATTTTGTGAAAATCAGTTTGCATTATTCACAGGACCATTCATTTTTGATGTTGCTCAGGCAGAGGAAAGTCTACAGATTGAACTACTGAAAATGCAGACTGACTCAACACTCAAGGGAAAGTACCTAGAAGTAGGGATACCCGGATTTTTTTCATAACTTCCTCAGACATTTAAGAACTTCATAAAGTTTGCCATAAAGATTATGGCAATGTTTGGTTCCACATATGTCTGTGAGCAGTTATTTTTGTTTATGAAGGCCATAAAAATGTCTCACAGAACCAGATTAACTGATGAACATTTGTCATCTTTGATCAAAGTGGGATCTACACAGACATTCCAACTTGATATATCGAGAATAGTTTGTCTAAATGTCAATCATCAGGACAACATAAAAATGATTAAATTGTACTAACTTTTATTCTAAGTAGTTTGTATTTAAAGTTTATTTACAACAAGCTGTGATTAATATAAGACTGTAAGCAGGTGCAGCCTTCCGTATGCCCTGCATTTGACATGCCTGCTTTAAACCTTGGCCAAGTGCGGCATGTCAAGATCAGTAGTGTTCCTTTATTTCTATACTGGATCTGGTACTTAATGCTTTTCTTTGTTTTGGGTTTCACAAAACAAGTTCACTTATATCTTGGATATGACATTAAACTACAACCAGGCATAGTATAGGAAGCAGACTGGATTAGAAACTGTTTATGTGAAGAAATGTCACCTACAAATTATCAGTTTATACGATAAGCCTACAATCTATCCATTTATACCTAGGATGGTGCCTTCAAGAAAAATAATATAATTTTTCCATAGAATCTATTGAAAAAAAAAATAGATACCTTTTAAACTACCAACAAAAATCAGAATATATAAACTGTTTACACAAAATGCTATGCCTAAACTACCTGTCCATACAAAAATACCTATAAAATTGCAATTCACACATTTATGAAAACTGATTCCCCAAAACTATAAATTCCCTTCAATAGAAAAACCTGTTTGCCACAGGTGGTGATGATGGGGACTGAGTAACTCCTAACCTAGTATAAAATGGCCAGGAGTTCCCCAGCATACTACTTTAGTCCCAACCTGGGAAAGGGTGGCCCAATCCAATCCAGTCAGCTAGTCATATAGTAACAAGTGCTAGTTGTGAATCCTTACACCATATTATACTTGGGTAGAGATGGTAGGGAATGCAGGTATTTGTGTGCACTTTTGACCTGACTATACTGTCTGTGCAGCATTGCTGAATGAGGGTGAATAGAATTCCAGACTGACCATAAATAGTTGCCCTGTGAAAGGCCTCCTTTGTGCCCAAACTGCAAACAAAATCACTCAGCAGATTGTAAAGAGTGTAACAGCTAGATAAAGGAAAATAACAATAAAATACACACAAAACATTTTGTTCCAAGAAGCTAGAAAATGGATCGAAACTGACTCACTTTCAATATACACAAATACTACTAAAATAAGAAGTCATCAAAATATACAAGAGAGCAACACAATAAGAAACCAGATTGAAAAATTAAAATTACTAAAATTTAGTATACCACTTACAGATCAAACACTCATAGTCAAAACAAGTCCTATCTTGTCAACCTCAAACAAAAAAGAATCTATAAGGACAAAACAAATAACTCTGAAAATCCCTATTCAAAGTACAAAAATCTTTCAAGAACTAGAACCTGCCAAACATTCACAAGAGAAAGAAAAGGTTTATAAAAGAACACAACCCAATACATCACTGAAGAACCAAGAGAAATGGACGTAGATGAACAAAATTCTCTCTCTCTCACCTCAAATAAGGGAACGTTCATTATCTAGATAAAGCATGTGGAAAAAGAGATCAAGCAGACAAGCAGAAACAAAAAACCTCCAAAGAACAAAACATCACAAGAAACAAACCAGAGAGCATAGAAATTATGAACATTTCACCCACTAAACATAAACAGGGCAAGCAAAAACTTGTAACACCACCCTAATACATAAGCATAATGCAAAAAATTATAGTGTTGTAACCATGCGATCCAATTTAGCCTCAACCTTTTCTTGAAGTATTAACAATACTGGTTGAGTTTTCATGAAACGAGGGGTACTGTTTGGTTTGATATGCTGCTTCACTGCCTCGTCTTTCAAAGTGCCCAAGCCTCATTTTAAAGCTCAGAAAATTCTCACTCTAAGTCAGTCCACATAGTTTGGTTACAGGTAACCAATAAATTAATTGGTAATCTTTCCAACCAATCCCTCCAAGAAGATTGGGTCCTGATCTGTGTGCAATCAGCATTCTTAAATTATAGGTTTTCCTCTAGTGTTTGACAGTCACGTTGGCAACTCCCCTAGGTTCAATGATATGCCCAAAATAAGTATGCAATCTTTGTATTAAGCCCATTTTAGAAAACACTGCTTTAGATAGTTTCTTGAATTGCTGCTCTTCACTTAACAAAGATGAACACCTGGTGTCAGTTTCCATTTTAGAACTGATTCCATTCAAGTCTAGTTTACACGTATAAAGTTCAGGGGCATTGGAAGTGACCCTATATTATGATATATCCAGTGTGTTTTGATCTTGCATGTATTATGACTACTTTGCTCACTGTTTATTTTTGCACTATCCTGAAAAATGTTTGTTTTGACAGTTAAAACAAATTTTGCCCCATGCTGGACACTACATGTTTTTCATACCATTCTCCCCCACACCCAAGACAATTTTTTTCTCTTTTGACACTTCATAGAGCTCTGACTTGCTATAGACATTTTGTATATTTAGTTCATATTTCTATTATTAATGCTGCCTCATCAGTAACTGCCAATTCCATGGCCTGATCTTCTTTAAAAGATAATTTTTTTTGGATGTTCTCATTAACTAAACTGGACACAGATTTGTCTTGTAATGCTCTTTATATCCCAAATTCACACATCGATGATAAATATTTAAGCTAAACAAAAAAAAACAAATTTGAAACAGATTCACTATCCTCTTGTATGACATTATAGAACCTGTGACTTTCTGTGATGACAGTGTTTGGGCTTGAAGTGTTCTCGCAACAAAGGCTTAATTTCCTCAAATATTTTATTACTCGGCTTCTCTGATGCACATAAATCCTCCAAGACTGTACGTTTTTTTCAATTATGGTGCTGAGTAAGATAGCTCTACATTTTATCTCTGGTTATTGGCCCCAAAGTATTTTGTCTGGTCAGAAAAACTGTTCCAAATGGTTCAGGTATGAAGAAATATTTCTAGTTTCTAAAAATCCAAATGTTGACATATTTCTGTGGAGAAAAAAAAATCTCTCCTTGTTACCAATACATCACAACCTGGTAAGGGGTTCTGTAATAATGACAACACAGTTTAGTCTGATTACTTCTCTGTCAGCAGAAGTGATATACCTGCTTTTTATTCACACATAACAATATGGCCAACACGGTACTTATATCTTGGATATGACATTAAACTACAACCAGATATAGTATAGGAAGCAGACTTGATTAGAAACTGTTTATATGAAGAAATGTCACCTACAAGCTATCAGCTTATACGATAAGCCTACAATCTATCTATTTATACCTAGGAGAGACATGGAAAACAACCCCATAAGTGAAAGGCCTTCAATAAGCAGGATGGAGGCCAATGTTGAGCGTGTGAAGCAGGTGGTGCATGGCGATCATTGGCTGACTGTTCAACAGATCACAAGTGAGGTGGGTATGAACAGCAAGAGTGTAAGATTATAACCAAAGATTTGGGCATGTGGAAGATTTTCTCAAAGATGGTACCTAAGCTGTGTCAGGACATTCTCAGGTATCTTGAAACTGAATCAGACTTTCTAGGGAGAGTCATCACTGGTGATGAGTCATGGATCTTTGAGTATCACCAAGAGATCAAGCAACAGCACCTGGAGTCACCAAAGGCAAAGAAAGCAAGGTAGTCAAAGTCCAAAGTCAAACTCATGTTGATCATATTCTTTGATGTGTGGAGCATCGTTCACATAGAGTTCTTGTTACAGGGCCAGACAATCAGCCAGCATATCTACAAGGAGACCCTGTGTTGTTTGCTTCATACAGAGGCATGAATTGTTGCAGAACAACCTGCCAGCTTACAATGCACTGAGCACCCAGCAGTTTCTTACTAAGAACACTGCTGGGGCAACCTCCCTACTCACCTGACCTGGCTCCATGTGAGTTTTTCCTTTTTCCAAGTGTGCAAACCATTAAGAGGTTTGTGACAATAGAGGTCTGGCAGAGAAGGATGGGGAAGTGCATTAAACTCAAGGGGGATAATTTAAAATAGGAAAACTTGTTTGGATTTGACATAAATCTTTGTGATTTCACTCCTGTTTCAGTTCTGGCACACCTTATATTTATAGTTATATCCAATCATTTCTTGTGTGTGTGGTGAGGTAATGTTTCTTTTAATCTCAAAGCATTTGCCAAGAAATCCCATATATACATTTTAAGACCATTTCAAGGTTAATATTAATTTTACAATTTTTAATGAGGGAATTTATAACAAAAGCTATGCAAATATTTCCAGGCTTTTAAAGTTAAATATAAGGAAGACTTGTAGTGAATTTATTAATTCAAATCCTTTTATGAACCCTTTCTTCAGATTGATCAGTCCCCAAAACATTGTATATTTGGAGGTATTGTTAATCTTCATAGCCATCACATGTAGACATTAGCAGTTGGAAAGTAACCAGATTTTACAATGATTGGTTGTGATTTCTGTTAAGAATTTCACTGTAACTCCAGACAAGCTATCATAATTTCTTTGTCTCTCCTGAAAACCAATTTCACAGAACAAACTAACAAAATTTCAGAAGACCATAAACACTTCAATATATCAAGATCAAGAAAGGTGGATGTTGATCAGACATGACTTCTCTATGCACAATAGTGTCAGGGGCTGTTGCTTTGCTTAAGATGGGGTAGACTAAGTCAGATCAAGTCTTTTCTTCATGCAGATTACATGCATCACTACCTGGACCTTGATGTGGTTGTTACTACCAACATGGCTTTGACTTCACCACCATCAGGAGGGCACATGTGAGTGGTAGACTGCCTATGGATTAGGTAGTGGATTACACTATCCCAAATACTTGTTAGTAATTAAACACTAAAGCCATCCACTTCATGAAGGGTTTTACAATAGTTTGAAGGTCCCTTTTTTGTATGATAGCAGTTGCACTCAAGCTGCTAAACACATCTATGATTTGTAAATAATAAAGATTACATGACAATTCATGCAAATTCATTGCCTCATAGTTAAAATCACTTGCAAGAGAAAAGCCAATGATGGGCTTAGCTTTTGGCCTTCTAAATTTATGGCACACAACACAATCTGTGCAAACCTTTCTTACAAGTGATTCAATATCTGGAATACATGTTCAAGTGCTTCGTAACAAGGTTAACAATCTGTCACAGCATGCATGTCCAAACTGTTTATACAGTTTTAAAACTACATCCTTTTTCTGACCAAAAACAGTTTTCTCCTCACTAATGTAATTCTTCCCATAATTAAAAAAAAAACAAACACCTTTAGTACCATCTCTAATATTTATGCAGTAGTGTCCAGTTGATGTGAAATGATCATCAATTTTTTGTCCAAACATAATGACACTATCATTGCTTAAATCCAAAATAGTTTTTTTTGTTTCAGGGATGTTTTGCTTAGTAATAAAATAATTTCAGAATCAATGACTTCTGTCTCAATAAGACAGTTTACAGATATAATTCTTGCTGTGAATCTAACATTTCAGTATACATGTATACTGTGACACCATCCCCAAATTTGAATGTTATGTGACTTCCACAACAGTACACTTTTTGCTCATCTGAAAGTGAATAAAGTTTAAAAGCCAATTTGAACTGCACACTGTTTTATTGCATGCATTGTCAATGACAGCTGCATTATATGCCTCCTCCACAAACACAGATTGCAGAGACAAGAATTGTTGATGTCATAAGTACAATGTTAATATTTATAATTATGTCATGCTCATACAGTCTCATGCTTTATCAGAGTTTCTCTGATTTTTCATATGAGTATATTCCTACTGTTGCCAAATACTCCATATTATGAGACTCTCACTTAGGGTCAGATTCAGGTGCTAGGACTTGTGATGATAGAACCCAATGGAGGGAGTTCCCGACAGCCTACCAATATCCCTCAATGCTGTGTTGGGCAGTAATTAGCGATTCACAATCATTTTCCATACTGCAAGGTTGGAGTAAATGTGGATGAGGAGTCAGAATCATACTTCAGTTCTTCTGCATAACTGGAAGTTCATAAAATCACCACTTTGTCAGTTGAATATTAACTTCTATTAGAAGGCACTTGATCAGAAGCATTACCTCACCGAGTCTAACTGACATATAGCCTGCTTCATGTGTATATGTACACATGAATTTTGGTGACTGGAGAATTGCAAGAAAAAATTTTGTAGTTTTCTTCTCTCGCTTGCACCCCTTTGAGCTGATAGTAATCGGTAGAATTCCACATGACTTCTGGTTCTGATTTTTTCAATGTAGACAAACACAAGCTTGGAGTTTATGTTGGCCATCAAATCAAGAGATACAAGATACAGAAATACTTTGAAGAAGTGAAAATTAGTCTTAAGTAATTTTGGATGCTCTGTTGTATATGCCATAAACGTAGAGCTCTCTTACTCATTCAGTATCCCTAAACCAAACACTTTTGATGCAGTTTGGATGAGGTATTTGGCTAAAGTGTGTCCATAAGTGTTTTTAGATATGTGGCTCCTCACTGCACGATTATGTGCTTTCTAGGATTACACTTCATCAGCATGTCAGATGTTCATACACTAATCCAATCCTCATTGTCTATGCATGTCCTCTGAGAGGTTACACAAATCACCCTCACCACTCTATAAATGAATTAAATCAGATGATGTGTCTGCAGTAGATCGATTTTTTTTTGAAAAAACATTTGAGGATTTCTGTTGAATCTTCATATTGTTGTAGCTATTACAAAACGACATGTTATGGCTGACAATAAACACGTGTCAGGGGCTGTTGCTTAAGATGGAGTAAATCAGATTGCGTCTTTTCTCTGGAGACAAGTGAATAAAGTTAAAAAGCCAATTTGAACCGACATCGTTTTAGAGCATGCAGTGTTGATGACAGCTGCATTATATCCCTCCACTACAAACACAGACTGAGGAGACAAGACTTGAGTTGTTGATGTCATAAATACAATGTTAATATTTATAATTGTATCATGCTTGTACGGCTTCATGATGCTCTCTCAGAAGTTCTCTGATTTTTCATATAAGTATATTCCCACTGTTGCCAAGTACTCCATATTATGAGACTTCCACTTATACATATCATCCCTCTCCGTAAGTGAATTGAATCTGATGTGTCTGCTAATATACTGTCTTGCACAATGACATTCGACCAGGAATCACAAGGATCTGACTTTGTCTTCCTTGATGTCTTCCATCTGAGATAGCTGATCCTGCAAACACAATAGGCCAGGTTATACTGATGTTTGGTGATAATTCACTTAGTATAGACTTTCAAATATTATGGTTGGGTGTACTCTATGTTGTACCAATTCTTATCAGTAGAATCTTTATTAGCCCTGCACATAACTTTTGCTTCTTTTACACCCAGCTGACTAGGAATCCTGAAGTTAATCATTTCATTGTTTGCCAAAGATATTTTCTTATCATCACCCAGTTGGCTCAGAATTATTGTCTTTTTCATCATCACTACTTTCCCATTCATCTGTATTATCCTGATTAATAAAATTTTGTGATTCACTTTTGTTTTCAATTTCTGTTTTGGTTAGTTCTCTTTCTTGATCAACATGATCTCGTTCTTTCAATATCCTACTTTTATGCATTATTCACATATATGAACCTCCATATCTAATAAAAGACTATTACATTATCCTGGTCAATGACCCAACCTGGCCCATACCATTTATCCCTCAAAAAATATACATTTTCACTAGTCAAGTTTTTCTCCAGAGGGCCTTATTTGTTTATGTAAAGCTTGTATCTTTTCAGATGATTTTGAGGCAATAAATTCTTTTTTCAGTTTCATGCAAACCAGTCAAATATTTTTCCATCATTTGTTTGTCTCTTTATTAAAGGCAGAAGGTTTGTTTACTAAGACAAATGGGTGATTTGGATTTCTATCAAATACAATTTGGTATGGACCATATCCATGTACACATAATAGGCAATATTTAATGTTTATTGCCCAATAAATAGCTCTCTCCAATGATAAGTTTGTTTTGTTTTATTTTATGTAAAACTGAGCTGCTCAACAACTTAGCAAAGGAAAGGAAAGAACTCTCAAAAACAAAACTGTATAGAAGAAGCACATGGACCAACAGAAATTGTACTTTCAAGTTAGTCATCATTACAGAATTTACTTAGCATTTTATCTCTGTCCCTCCTTCTCTCTGTGACACCGACCGGTGGTCGTGGTCACGGTCACGGTCGCAGTCCAGCGCCAATGTATGACGTCAACTGGTCGCGACGTCAATATATGACGCTATGCCTTCGGCCCGTAGTCAACTTCCAGTTGCGGCACGAAGCTGTAAGGTTTCTTCCACCAGCGTTTTGGGGTTGACTCCTTGTCGCTGCCACCAGCCTGTGTCCTGGTCGATCTGGTAGTTTCCGGTTTGATACCAGCTTTGTCGTTCTCAGCTCGCCTCCAACGCTTGGTCACCGAAGTAACTGCTTTGATCTCAAGTCTAACCTACCCACGTTGTGACTATGATCTTAGGTAGACGAAATCAATCAGGCGCCGGGCCGTAGTGCAAGCTGAATCCAGGGTAAAGGTGATACCTCACAAGCGTAAGTAAAAGAAAAATAATAAAACAAACTCACGAGGTTCAAATATGTTGAGAAATAACAATTAACTTTATCTGTGGAATACAGGAGTGTGTTTCTCTCTTTCTTAAGCGAGTTATGGTAAGTCGTTCGTCAATAAAAATTTGCTTTTGGTAGGAAGACTAAGTTGAAAAGGCTTTTGGTTGAAAGGTCAGCTTCTGCGAGGTAACACTCTGACTCTATAACTCCGACCGTGTCTGGTTCTCTGCCGAAACTCTGACTAGCTGCATCGAGACATTTGTTTACAATGGATACCGACCAACTCCGGTGTGGGGGCCTGTTGTGGTTTGGGTTCTTTCTTATTTTCAATTCCTAACAGGAATTCTAATTTGTTCTTAAGCCAGGAAAATTAATTACTTCCCATTTTTGGAAGACTAATCAATTTCCATTTCGGGGGTTTCTCCCTCGTCCGTTGTTTTAATTTCTTAGCTAAACAGTGCTATTCTTTACCACAGTCCTTTTTGACTCGTATAAATTGTCACATCTGGTTTCCCCAGTTCCACTACCTAGCAGAGATTATCTAAATTTATCAATTAATTATATTTTAGAAAGAGATTTCTTTGTTTTAAAGTCTCAAGTTAGCATTTTTTCACAAGACATCCCTTTAGCTTGTTGGTGGAGAAAAAATTGTCGCAAAATGGTAGTTAATTAGGGATATGTACTCTAGTTGTATGCAGTTGTTACTCACATTTCCCCATGAGATACACTCTGGACAAAAATGCTACAAAATAGTAAGTGGTAGTATGTGAGCTCTGCTCTCATTGTGTCTAATATGAAACAAAACAAATGTTAATTGATCAAAAAATGATGTGAGGAAAACATAGATAAATAAAAATAAAGTGAAACATTTCCACATCGCTGTTGGACATTACCTTTTGTTATCAAATAGGAAACTGAGGGAAGTGAAAAACAGGAATAGGGTGACTAAAAAAATGAATCATTGAACATACATTTCGTAGCCAAATTAAACTAACTTTAACAAACTTTTCAACCTCAACTGAATGGGGCTGACAATTTTTTTTTCAGAAGTGCAAAATTCCTAGCCTGTCATGTCTCTTCCACACACACACACACACACACACACACAATCAAGTAACATTCAACCATTCAGAGGGGGATCTTGGTCAACCGGGGCCTGAATTCCAGAGACCTTCTCTGGGCAGGACGCGGAGAGGTAACCAGTCTCTCCACACCTCCAACACACCATTTTATGGCGGTCACAATGACCGACAGCTTTAGGCCCTTTACTTCCAGACAGTTGGGGATAGGGAGGAGGCTTTTCGGTCCAACAAGATGTCGAAATTTCATATCCCAGTCAGGCTATCACAGGAAGCACCCAGTATGTCGCCATACAAGATAAGGAACGCCGCTAGATGTTACCCTTATACCCTTAGATGGAACCTCGAATATTGCTATGGCTCCGACGCCAGCTTTCATACTCTGTACGTAAGATTAGATCTTTCGTGATTAAGTCGCTACATGATGCTTTTACACAATTTTCC
The DNA here is from genome assembly GCA_963932145.1 of Acanthosepion lycidas. NCBI lineage: Eukaryota > Metazoa > Mollusca > Cephalopoda > Sepiida > Sepiidae > Acanthosepion > Acanthosepion lycidas. The sequence continues at coordinate 738,813 of OZ010596.1, forward strand.
AGCATAGGTAGCAATATGTCCCACATGAAGAAGCCAGCACCCTTCACTATTCTTAGTGGCTTAACTCCCAGGGACATCAGTGATTTTACCACTGTGTCTTTCAACGTATGACAAATTTTGTGTGTATGCTTTTTCACGACTGACACTATTCCTCTTTCAATTTTCTTCAGTTCTTGGGGATGTTCCAAGAGTCCACCTTCTGCGACAAAGTGAATGTATCTGTTGGCTCGCTCCAAAAATTCCGCAATATTGATTGTGCATTTCGGGGGTGAGGGCGACTTTCAAGAACACGGCGATTCCCTGGCCTCAGCATTTGTATTGTTGCCAGTAATGTCATCACTATTTTGACTAATATTGGCCTCCATAGAATTTTCCGTCTGGCTATTTCTGGTCTTTGTGCTTTTGGGGGTACTTTTTGAGTATTATTGGCCTCTCAACTTTTGTTGGCCATATTTTGGCTATTTTCGACATTATTGGCCTTCTTACATTTCTGGGTCGATTTTTTTTCCTATTATTGGCTTTCCTAAAATCAAGATTACTTTTATCGGAACACTTCAATTCCAGGAACTCTGAGCAGTCATCTTTGTCCGGTGATAGATTTTCAAAAGCTGTCTTAAACAATTCTCTTCGGATAGAGTCGGTCATTTTTAGACAGATAGGCGGATTTTTTTTTCATTCTGTGAAGAGAAAACGGAGAGGGGGAAGGGGAGGATGGGAGAATAAAACATACCAATTGATAAATAATTAAAAATTGCAAAATAAAAATTGATTTCTTCTATCAAAATAGAAGCTAAATGAAAGTAAACAGTACAAACAGGAGAGGGGGAGAAAATAAAGAAGGAATAGAATAAAAAGCAAAGCTGGTTAAAATCAGTGTAAACTGAATGAACTAAATGAAAAAAGAAAATTAAACCGAAAACGGCTCAAATTATAAAAAGGGATAAAAAAAACTGAAAGCAATAAAGTTAAGAAATAAAGTCTAGTAAATAAGAGAAGACTGGAAAAACTAAACGTTATCCCAAAAAGAAAAATTAAGTCGGCCGAAACCAAAGCAAAGAAATCAAAGACTGAAAAAAAATAAATTGATAAAGTATAAAGAAAGAACAAAATAAGATTTAGATTAAATACACTATCTCAAATAAGTAATTAATAAAGAAAAAGTCAAAAAAAAAGAGAAAGAAAGTAAGACTAAAAGGAAATAAAATTCAAGATGGCGTCAAAAAACTGTCGAGATAATTGAAAAAACAAGAAAGAAAAAATAAACGTTAAAATTTCAAAAAATGGACTTCTTTTTTTTACATGTCAAGTTGTTATAGTGGAACACACCTATTTTTTAGTTAATAGACTCTCCGACCTATAATAAGTAGGAGTAGTAAGAGTAACGAGGGAGTCGCTCAGTGGTTCGGTCAGTGAGTCGATGCCGGACGACCGTTAGTCAGATACTAAAGTATCAGCGACCACAACTAGATTTCTCTGCGTCATTACCTATTATATCATGTTCCTAACGTTTTGTACGTCGAACCTATTTTAGGACTGACTTAGTACAAATACAAGCCTCCACTGTGAAACCACTCCACAACAATCACTTGGCGACGAGGTATTCGGATTCATACGGTGGAAACAGAAAAAAAAATTCACCCGCCATAACAAATTTGGCCACAAGGATTTGGATTCATACGGTGGAAGAAAAAAAAAATTGCGTTCGCCACAGTATTATTTGGCGAAGGGATTCGAATTCATACGGTGGAAGAGAAAAAAAAAATTCGCCACAACATTATTTGATGACGAAATTCGTACTCATACAGAGGAAAAAGAAAAAACTTGCTCGTCACAATTTCGGCGACAAAATCTCGGATTCACACTTAAAAAAAAAAAACTTGGCAAAGTTTTTCGAAAGACAAGACGTCAACTTAGTGACGAAAAAATCTGTCGTATTCTCAATTGAGAAAAGAATTTTTATTCTCGATTTGACAGTTTGCTCAAATAAGTCACGAATTGCAAATTCGTTAGGACCCCCCTCTAGAATATTTAAGCATTGTGTAAACTTTTTGCGAAGATGGAGGAATGCAAAAATATATTCCAGGAACTTTTTAAGTTCCAGACGGAACAGCTGATGACAATATTAGAGCAACAGAAGACATTTCAGATGCAACTACTGGAGGAAACATTTAATAGACAAATGCAGTTTCAACGAGAAATGGAACAGATGCATAGGGAGTTTCAAAACAAAATTATGGAAATAACTGAGAAGAGGAAAGAGAAAAATCTACAAAATGATTCTTTCCCAGAGAATACAATATGGAATTCAATTGAAATATTCACCTACAGTCCAGATGAAGAGATAACTTTTGAGGAGTATTATAAAAAATATACGGACGTGTATAACGAGGACTGCCACTCGTGGTCTGAAGGAAAGAAGGTTAGGCTTCTTTTAAGCAAGTTAGGAACTGCTGAGCATAACAAATTGGTAAACTACATTTTACCGAAAAAAACTAGCAAGTTGACATTTACCGAGGCGGTAAATATATTAAGTGAATTATTTAGTAAAAAGACATCTTTGTTTCCCAAGAGGTGGAAATGTTGAAATGATGAAAGATGACGAAAAAGACTATATAACGTACGCAGCCAATGTGAATAAGCATTGTGAAGAATTCAAGATAGCAGAGTTAAGCGCTGACAATTTTAAGTGCTTGGTGTTTGTTCAAGGGCTGGTATCGGAAAGAGACGCAGAGTTGAGAAAATTAGTGCTGTCAAAATTGGAAAACAAACCAAGAATTTCGATACAGAAGTTGGCAGAAGACTGCACAAGATATGTTAGCGTAAAGAAAGATTCGAAAAAGATAGAACAGTCTGGTGTTTCGCATGTAAGGAAAATACGCTACAAAAAAGAAAGTCACTCTACCAAAAAGAATTCTAAAATTGCGGATTATCAAGCAAAAAGTGAAATACCAGAGAAAAATAAACAAAAACTCCCGAAGCCATGTTTTGCTTGCGGTGAACTTCACTGGTACAGATATTGCAATTTTAGGAATAAAAAAATGTTTCAACTGTAAAAGAGTGGGTCATAAAAGCTCGCACTGCAATTCAAAAAATAAAGACAATAAAATAAGAAAATTAAAGTCGGACGAGGTGAAAGATGGAATAACCAGAAAATTTGTTACCGTCGGAATAAGTAATAAAAAAATAAAAATGCAACTCGACACTGGTTCCGACCTATCTATCATAAATTTGCATATGCGGAAGAAGTTGGGGAACCCAACTTTAAAGAAAACAAATAAAATCGCGAGGTCAGTGACGGGAGAAAAAATGCAATTTATTGGGGAATTTGTTACAAACTTCACGTTAAATAAAAAAACGCGAAAAGCTAAACTATTTCTAATAGAAAATACCACGAACTTACTTGGTACGAATTGGATAACAGATCTACCGATAAATTCTTTCTGTTACAAGGTAGATTTTTTAATTTACGAAGCCCAAAAATTAGTAAAGAAACTTAAGGGAACATTTCCTACTGTCTTTTACTGTTTTTTCTTCAGGTTTGGGAACGTGTACCAAGATGGAGGCAAAATTACAGCCAAAAGAAAACGCTCAGGCGGCATTCAAAAAGAAAAGGAATGTGCTGTTTGCTTCAATTGAACAGATAGATAAAGAATTGGACAGATTAGAAAAAACAGGTGTATTTAAAAAAAGTTGTGTGGGTAACACCGACGATATATGTGAAAAACAAGCTCCAAAAAGTAAAGATGAAGCTGACACCGAGAAAAACTGGGAAGCGAGTTATTTGCAGCCAAGGACATGCAGTATTATTAAATGATTTAAGTCAACTGAAGTCACCACAGAAAACGTTAAGAAGCACAAGATCAACAAAAGGGAAGCTAGAGGCTGAACAAATAGAACCACAAAAAGAACCTACAGAAACTGTGACTCCATCCTTAAGAAGCTCAAAGCGGAAGGTTGTTTCTGGTAACATTATGGAGGTACCAAAAAATAAAAAAGTGGATTGGCTATATGATGTACTTGGTGAAAGGCGAAAAATTCATGTGCAGTAACCAGATCAGACCACGCTTTTCAGACGTGGTTGACAGCGGTCCCGCGGTAAAACGCCGATGGAGGTGATTTTTCGATACGTTTGATCTAACAACGCCTGCAACAATTTTACTTGAGGTACGCCGATCCAGAAGAAAAAAAAAGAAAGGCAACTGATCATTTAAAAGTGGATCAAAAAATGTAGGAGATGCATTACGATGTTGCTTAAAAAAAAAAAAAAAAAAAAAAAAAAAATGATTTTTTTGTTGTTTTTTTCTTCATATTTCCTGTAAAAAAATAAAAAATAAAGAAAACTGTTTACTCCCACGGAGTAAAGTTTTAGTCGGGGTGGGGGGGATGTTATAGTGGAACACACCTATTTTTTAGTTAATAGACTCTCCGACCTATAATAAGTAGGAGTAGTAAGAGTAACGAGGGAGTCGCTCAGTGCTTCGGTCAGTGAGTCGATGCCGGACGACCGTTAGTCGGATACTAAAGTATCAGCGACCACAATTAGATTTCTCTGCGTCATTACCTATTATATCATTTTCCTAACGTTTTGTACGTCGAACCTATTTTAGGACAGACTTAGTACAAATACAAGCCTCCACTGTGAAACCACTCCATAGCACAAGTCAAAATTAAAATAAACAATAAATTAAAATGCGAAAGAAAAAGAAAAAATACAGGAGTCCGGTTTGACTTTAGTCAAACCAGTTAAATAAAGGACAAAGGTTTCAACGAAGAATAAGATTGAAAGGCAAATAAAAAACAAACAAACAAATCAAACAGGAATAAAAGGAATGAAGAATAGATAAATTCACTTATAAAAAAACTCTAAGACTTAGTAGAAATAGGTGTAAAAACGAAAATAAAAAAAGGGAAAGGTAAAACAATAGAAAAGGAAAATGCAAAACTGTTTTCCGTTCTTTTTTCTTTTATTTTTTCCTTATTTTTTCAAACAACGGAAATAATAAATAAAACGTTAACTATAAATTAAATGCCAATAGATCAAAACAAAAAAGAATAAACTGGTATGACTTGGTCAGAACATTAAAAAAAACAAAGATGGCGGCCAAAGCCGACGTAAAAAACGTAAACAGACTGACAAGAAAAAAAAGTAGAAAAAAAAGCAGACAAAAGATGTTAATAAACAAATAAAATAAAACAAATCAAATTAACTTAACAGGGAGTTTTAGACAAAAAAAAAAGTTTTTTTTTGTTCGTTTTCAAAAAAGTTCAAAACGTAAAACACTTGAAACTCTATCGGTCTGAAAATAAATCAAATAATCTTAAAAACTGAGACTTAACGAAGTCGTCTGGCAGTAAATCGCAAGTAAATTCCCCAGTGAATAACCTCATCTGGGTTCCTCTCTGCCCAGAGGTAGAGAGTCGGACAAGCACACCGGGAAGTGAATTCCACAGTGAAGGTATTCACTAACCTTCCCACTCGGTCAGATGTGGCACAAGGCCGAATTTGATGTGGAGTGAAAAAAGGGGGTAGGCTCGGACAAAATTTCCCCGTAGACCCCGTATACACAGGGTTGGGTAGCTGTCTACAATCCATCCCCAGACGAGACTCAGCCCTTCGACAAAGCTTCGTCTGGGTTCCTCTCTGTCCGGAGGCAGAGAGTTTGACAAGCACACTGGGAAATAAATTTCACGTTGAAGATATTCACTAAACTCCCCACGCGGTCAGATGTGGCACAAGGCCGAATTTAATGTGGGGTAAACCGAGCCCTTAGGCTCGGGCAAAAATTCCCTGTGGACTTATAGTTATACCGAGAAACGAAGTAAGATTTTATTAAATTCAGAAAGTTTATTTTTCTTTTGTGAATAAATTCTAAGGGAGGAAGTAGGGCTGACTTTATTATTTTGAGGAATTTAGCCGAAAAAGCCATCTGGATAATTTAAACCCACTAGGGTGGGGAGAATTTTGTTAAAGAGAACAGAAATGAAGACATTGATTTATAACCGCTCGCTAATGTGCGGCTTATAGAAAGTCTCCTGATAACCACAGGCATAAAAGGGAATCGATGGAGAGATAATGTGACAATATTTAACGCTGGTGACTGGAAAGGAAGGGTTAAGGTATATCGACAAATATACTGATAGTCATGTAAAGATTTTAATTTCAATGAAAGATTAAATTCTCAAAGAATGAGAATTGTGGAAACAATAATTTTGCGGAAAAGTAATGTGGCAAGTTTATGACAGTAATTACGAAAGGTCATAAAAGTGCCAGTTATGAAAACATCGAGAAAAAACTCGGCAAGGAAATGGCCTGAAGATCCGGGACTAAGAACAAAAGGTTCTTAAATTTATGAAACGCAAATTGCAAATTTGGCAGTGATTTATGACGGACAAAAGGAAATGTTTCAAAATATGGAATAGGCAAGATTCCGTCCAGAAGTGGGGATTAGGGACTCTTTTTTGTAAATAAAGTAATAAAGTTTGGGGAATGGCCAAACAATAAGGGACCATGTGTTAAATATCGGAATTTTGACAGGACGAGAAAAAGCTTGCGTAGGCAAAAAATTCAGATGATAATTTTATTTAGTTCAAAATTTGTAACAGGACAAAAAACCTTACGTAAGCAAAATGCCAAAATATAGAGTCTTCTAATTAATGAAGTAAGGCCACGCCAAAGCAATCGAGAAGCCAAAGGTAGCCAAAGTAGCGGGTGTAGGCAAGACTCCAAGAGAGGTGGAGAATTAATAACGCACATCAATGAGTGTTAGTGTGAGATGCCAATAAAAGGAGTGTGGGCGGATCCATATCCTGCAGCCTTTCCTCACAGAAGAGATCTCACCAAAATTGAACAATGGACTCTTCTTGGATTTGAGGGAATGACCGAGACATCAAAGTACGTCTTGCCCCATGCCGGTATTATGCAAGAGTCCATAAATACGAACGCCCTAGAAGCGCGAGGCAATCAGAAGCAGTTCGCCTGAATAGAGAAGTTCGGCAGAGTATGCCGAGTTAGCGGAGCGAACACCTCGCTGAGACTACCCACGTGATTCCTGCTGATTACAAATACCTCCGACTTCATCCTTGTGCCACACTTAATCAAGCCAGCCACCCTAACGTTGCCAAAAATTACCAAAGTGTCACTTCCATTTAGAAACGGGTTGGGACGAGAAATTGAATGCCTGCAAGCGCTTACATTTTAAACCAGTTGATGTACCAAGAATCGATATAAATTCAGAAGTTATTTTTATTATCCGAGCGTCATTATTATTTTTTTTTATTACTCGTGTGTCTTCACCCAGTTTGGACCGGCCAGTGCAAGTATTCTCGACGACGATTCAGTCTTGGCCGCCCGATGATCTGAATTCACAACGTGGGATAGGGTGTAACCTTGATTGAAGCGGTCATTTCAGCGACCAGCCACGGACATCGTGCAACTTGGACGACCGGGATGGACTGACGACGGTCACTCTTGTTGCCGTGACCAAATATCTACACAGAGGACGTCACATTTGGTTGCCGAGACCAAGGATCGACCTAGAAGTCGTCACATCTGGTGCCGGTGACCGTCAGATTCGCCCCCGGTTGAAGACGTCACAATAATACTCTTAATGTTTTGAGAAACAAAGGCGAAGTTAAGAGAATTTATTTACTTCACTTGTCAAAAATAATGGATAGCATAGATGGCTAAGGAAATGGGATTTCTTTGGCTAGGAGCCGTTACGGTTAGGTGATAGCCATGGAGAAAACGGAATTAGAAGAGGCAGCCACACCCGCTTGCTTTTTCTTCTTTTTTCTAGAGTTTTCTTTAATATTGTTTTACTTTCTTTCCTCAACCCAGACCGACATGACCCATGCACCTTTTCACAATTGACGCATACGACTTTGGAGTATATCCTTGGAAGCTGTCTGTAACATCTAACACAAGCTCCAATATAGACTGAAATCTCGCAGTTTGAACTTTTTTGTCACCTTTTCTCAGACTTATCTTTCTTTTTTTCTATTGGCGATGGAGAAATCCAAGCGTAGATTGGAAGAAAACCTTATTTTCTGGTCGGCGGTGATAGGTGAGGCTATTGTGGCCTCTGTTTCGACAGCAGAGGTACGTGTCAAAGAATCATATTGATCAAGCAAGCTGTAAAGAAGTGACCAGTCCCTATTCTATATCAGCATGTCGATCGCCTGCTCAAGGCAATGACCAGCAGATTCCGATGTTCAATTTCCAACTCATTGGAAATGACGCTGAAGGCTTTCTGATTGATGATTTTGAACTGCCACTTCCTGTGCATACAACTAGAATTCACGGCTCCAATTTCTCCATATTGTAAAAGAAAATGCAACTAAATGAGAAGCCAGAGACTGAATTATCATACTCCAACAACACTTCGGAACGCTGGCTGTAAAAAAGTGAAAATATTATTTACTTTGTGTTGTGGTGCCCTCCCTCTAAATAGTCTATATTGGACTCTTCCGCCTGCTATAAGATTAGTAGGACAGAAGGCCTTGGGGGGACAGTCGAAAAGATTGAACGCTGGGTCCTGATACACACTCACTAGTGTAATACTCTTCTGTTGTACTTACTGTTTAATATATGATATATCTGCAATACTTATTTTGTTATTTCTTTAACCATTTACTTGGTCACAACATCTTGGCGACGAAGGATTCGAAGAAACGGACTTCACGTTAAATCATAAAAAATGCCAGTGTCTACAACAGTGGTGAAGAAAGGAACTCTAATGAATCTCTACGACAAAATGGTATCCAGTGTTAATTACAAAAAAATTACAGTGAAAAAAAAAAAGAAAAGAAAATCCTCAGAACAATAGGATTTCTACAAGTTCAATTCAGTGGTTGGGAAGAAGGCTGGTGAACATTGTTATTTTTTCCATTCCAACAAGTCAATAAAAAACTGTACAAGTCAAACAGACTTATTGTTTTTGCTAATAGGGTAAAGTAAAAATTTACCCCCTCTCCCGCTTTTAAATTTTTCAGTAAAAAAAATTTACGGAATCTTTAGAAATTAACCCGAAAAGGAAAAGATATTGAACATCTTTTATTTCATACCATGTCTACAGAAAAAGGAAAAGAATGGGTAAAAAAACCATCTCCTCACTTATGAACATTGAATTACCAGAAAAGTACAATACGCATTGGATTATTGGAAATTATTAACATTATAATTTACAATTAAACTTATCCAATTTTCATTATTTAGGAATAAAGAATAAAGACCTTAATAAAACGGACTGTTGTAAAATGTTTGTCGTGAAACTAAAAAAAAACAAACAAAACAAAACTGTGAACGTAATTCCTGTATATAGCTTTTTCAAAGTGGTTGTTTCTGATTTTTTTTTTTGTGAAAAAAGGTTTATTTGGTTGAATAAAAAGTATTGTGTAGTAATTATAAAAAAGACCCCATACAGAGTTAGGCTGAAAAGCGGGGTGTTGTGGACTCTTCCGCCTACTATAAGATTAATAGGAGAAAGGCCTTGGGGAAACAGTCGAAGAGATTGTTTGTTACTGTCGGACTCCCTGCCTCGAGCAGAGAGGAACCCGGACGAGGCTTTGACGAAGGGCAAAGTTTCATCCGAGGAGGTAGACAGGCCCTGAACCCATTTTTACGGATTCAAAGGGAATGTTTTTGGCCTCGTGGTGTGGGGGGGGCTGTTAAATATAACAGGTGAATAGACTGAACGCTGGGTCATTCAGTACACATTCACTAGTCGTGTAATACTCTCCTGTTGTACTTACTGTTTAATATATGATATATGTGTAACACTTGTTTTGTTATTTCTTTAAGCATTTACTTGGTCAAAACACTTTGATATAAATATACTGTTGACTTTTGGATTGTAAAAAGTATGTATACACAGGAAAATCAGTATTTAAAAGCATTAATTTTTTTAAAACAAAAATATATAAACATAATCCAATTAGACATTTAAAATAGTGTCTGTAGAAGAGAAAAATGAATAATTTAAAAATAAACTTTGAATGTTTTAAAATAATTTAAAAGCTGTTATATATTGTATCCCTACAGCAAGGAGAATATGATTCTCAGCCACGCTAAAAAGCTGTGTCTATTTCATGAAATACATCAGTTTGATGCTTTGTCACACATCATCAATGATGTTTTAGCCGAGGATCAATAGGGGTTTCTGGTCTTTTCTCCAAGGTGAAAGTTACTCAACATCAGCCCCTCATATGAGAAAAAGCAATGAAGACACGTACTTATGTGTTTAATTGAAGACTAAATGAACCGTTGAACGTAAAGACTACATGTTACAAAATTTTGATGACATGATGCTAAAATTATGAGATATATCATTTTTGAAGTCAAATGCCAAAAGTATGTTTTCACAAAATTCTGTTAGAAAAAAGTTTCTTTTCATAATATTGTCTTCTGGGATAACATCTGTACTTGAAATATTTCATGGTCGTATGACAAAATTACTAGAGGACTTGGATGAAGTGGAATCCATTATTAATAGAATTTTTGTCTGCAGAAAACTCGAAAGCAGAGAATAATAAGCAACTTGAAAAAGTCTTGCAAATTGTTAAACATGCACAATGAAGCTCATTAGTGCAATATGCGAATTCAAGAGGGATTTTTTTGGTTATACAAAATCAGAAAATGGATTGTAACCAAGTAAAGAATGTGTGTAATATTACAATATTAATCCCTTGCTCGTTTGTTTTTTATAAATCGTTCTAATGTGACGGGTACACACCTGGCCCAGGGTCGAATCCTTTGGTTACGGCGCCAACTGTGACGTCGCTCCTCCTGGTCGCTCCTCCTGGTTCCAAGCGTGCCGCTCCAACCTCTTGGTTAGATGATCACCAGCCTCGCCTTTCCCAACCCGCTTCCAATACCTGGTTGCTAAAGCAACTGTACTGATCTCCGGTCTGTCTACCCACGCTGTGTTTAGATCTTAGACAGACGGGACCAGCAGGGATTGGGCCGTATGCAAGTTGAGTCCGACGGGGGTGGCAAAACACAAGTAAAAGAAAAAAAAAACTCACGAGACAAAAAATTACTGATAAAAAAGGGTGACAACCTTTTATATCTAATGTCCGTTACATAAAGAAAAATTGTTCTCATTCCCGACCCGCTCTGTGGACTATGGCACCAAGCTTCTATCATACAACTTAACGATTTCGAATTGTCTACTCTCCAGAATTGTGTATGTCGGAGTGTGGTTTAGTTCGACACTGGGGCTAATTTCTATCAATCATTCGCAGTTGATTCTTCTCTTCGACTTGAGTTGTATTTCTTCACTTCGATCTGGTTGGGTCGAATTCTGTTCTCGGCTGGGCTTGATTTTAACTTCTTCTTCTTCTTCCGTCCAGTAACTCTTTGGCCTTGTCTTCGACTTGGCTGCAACTTCTCCGCGGCTTTCGAGTAATCTTCTTCTTCGTCGACTTAGATAGAACTTCTCTTGTTTTCGACTTGGGCTGGAAGGATTTCTTGTTTTCGACCTGGGCTGGAAGGATTTCTTGCCGCAATCCAGCCGCAACCTTCCGTCGTCCGAGGTGATCTCTTCTCGCTGCCGTCCGGGGCTGAACTCCTTTTTTTGTCGATTGGGGTCCTGCTTTTATTGACGCCGCAGCAAACCGGGGTGGGTCTGTCGGCGTCAGGGCTCTCTCGATAATCCCAAAAGTCGCATTAGTTCTGATTTCCCATTATCGCTATTATTTTCACCCCTACTTCCTCACAGTGCCTCTGGGGGGAAGACGCATACCCATCTCTCCCGGTCTCTCGTATGTCAGGTGACCGTTTTCGACCAATGGTTCTTGATCGAGCATTCTCCCTCCTCTTTCCGCATATCACGTGACCGCTTTCGGCTAATGAGACTGTGGTGGGACGCCTCCCGTCTCCAATCGGGCGTGGCTTACATCGTTCTTGTTCTAAAAAAACAAAATCTAATTTGGCCTTTTTCACACGTACGAAAAATGATAATCTTGGCTTTTTCTCACCTGGGTTCTGTCAAAACAGCCTGCCGCTAATTAGATGTGACTTCAGGAAAGAATATTGGCGCTATCTGTGAGCCGAGACAATCGTTTTCTTTCCTTCTTTTTTTTTGGTCAGACCTGATAGTCAAAAATCTTAATTATCTGAATTGAAAATGTCTCCACTTCATCATCGTGGGGTTCCAATTTTTAACAGGTCAGAATCTGTATACAGTTCCACCGGTCACCACCTCAACACAAAAAACACCTTTCCTCCGATTAAAATTTCGTTTTCATTGTTCAAAAAAATCTTTATTGTTTCAGCCAACCTTAACAAAACTTCCATCCTACGCGGACACGGAATTAGTTCAAGTGCTTGACCTGATAATTTTGACACTTGTTAGGTGCTGGTCGTACGTGTGTGTTTTCGCTTACGACCTGTTTTCGTATTATGTTTCTGTCTTTCCTCTTCTTTTTGTTTTATTTTTTTATTTTTATTATCTATTTCTTCAACCAAATATAACAATTTCTATTTCCCTGGATTTCGGTCAGGTAATTTGACCTGATATATTTTGACACCTGTCTTGTCTTAGTTTTACTTATGACCGGGTTTTGTTTTATCTATTCCTCTCTCTCTTTCTTTTTATTATTTTTTTTCTTCTTCTCTTTGGATCGCCTAAATACAGTTAGAGAATTATTCTCAAAACTCAATTATTCTTCGTTTCTAAATAACTAACAACTGGTTAATAAACCGAATAAAAATTAAATCATATTTCTATGAATATCTCTTTTTAGTCTTTCTAAAAATGCAGGGTGCCACACTAAGCGTTCAAAGTCGGCTGCTTATACTAAATGTTGTGTAATTGTTGTCCATTGTATATGAAATATCTTTATATTGCAGTGGTAAAAAAGCAACAGAAAACAGCAAATTCTTTCAGGAAACGCTTTCATAGAAACAAAACAAAACAACGATAAATGTCTGGAACTAATTACGAAGTGGTTGTCGCTATAAACATAATGTGAGACAAAGCCTCGTGGGGATAAGATAATTAAAAAGATAATGAAAGATTAAAAAGATAATTAAAAAAAAAGATGATGTATCCACCATCCTACTATTCAAACTTTGGCATTAATGTAACCTTATTGCTTATTTTTTTTGAGTTTAAGAATTTTTTTGTCTATATTTCTGAGATGAGGTATTATGTACACTATTTACATTATTCGGACTATTGTCCGAATATTTGTCGCTATATTTATTACAATGTACGCTCTGGTCTTCTTCAGGTTGGAGTTTCTTTATTTAGTTCCACGCTCTGGCCTTCTTCAGGTTCTTTATTTAGTTCGACGTGCCATGGTTATCTCCTATTAATTCCCCTCTCCTAGTTCTACACTGATTTAACCGGGTATTGAACCGGGTTCTGTCACTGGATCTAACCCACGTCTTTATCCACTGTGCCATGTATCCTGGAGGACATCTGTGTATAAATTTCTGGGTATTATAAACCTAATGTCTCAGCAACCGTTTTTTGACCAGTGCTCATTGAGCCGACCGTGTCGGAATATCTGTAGTGTTAGGCGGAGTGTGTAACAATGTATCGATCGGACTTGCAGGAGTCTGAGGACTAGGCGGAGGTTGTGCTGGTGGCGTTGTCGGGTAGTCTACGTCGTCGGACGTCGATTCTACGAGAGCTGGCTTTACGTTGTAATTATCCGGCCATAACCAGTAGCAGTCCTCTATTTTGCAACTATGCATTTTACATACCTGATTTGGGTATGCAGTATCCAACCTGCATCCCGATGAATCGGGCGGTATGTAATCGGACAGTAGGTCTTCAGCGAGGCATTTTCGTACGTTCCGGTGATCGATCTTTTTCTTTAGTAAATCTAAGTCTGTGCTCTCGAACAGACATTTCCTAGCCGGTCTCGATTCTTCGTGTTGTGTATCTAAGTCTATTTCGCTGTGTTCGTTGTTAATGTACGCGTTGATGTGCTTTTTCCAAATTGTCAACCACATCAACGGATAGAGTTCTATCTTACCCCATTCCTTCAGAGAATTCATGGGGTTTCTAGTCTCGTAGTAATGCATCCTATTTAGTAGTGTCTGTTTGTCTCCCAGGACGTGTCTCCACGGTTCTTCGTTGGACGTGCTGATGCAGGGTGTATGCCGCAATATGAGTTCGTTCTGGTGTTTTACGTTGACGTACGTTTCTGTGCCTTCCATATGCACTTTGCCTCTTCTATGTTGTTCGGTGTATATCAACGTTTTGTCTACGCAGCTTCCGAACGTGAACTTATCCGAAGCTTTGCATCTCATGCGGCCACAATTCATCAGTCCATTCTTTATCGATCTCAGTATGTGCGACTTACCGGAGTTGCTTACCCCGGTTGTGTGCAAACTGGTTATCTTCGGCATTATTTTGTGGCAAACGTCGAAAGTGTTTTGCGAATTTGTCGATATCTATTCTATGGAATATCGCCAGGCTTTTCACAATAGACTAGTAGTAATTCTTCTGTTGTTGGAAGAACTCTGTTTTTGCGCGGATATGCTCTCATATCGGATTTACTTTCGTCTCGACGTGGCAATCCGTCGCAGCCGCACTGATAATGTTGGTCAGGTTTGGCGTGTTGCTGTGGATCGATTCCCACGTCTTTCTGTAAGTCTGGTTCTCCGTATTCTTACAGTACAGCATTACGTCCACTAGGTTTGTGCTGTTGCATTTCTTCATCATTTTTTTGATGAATTCGTACATTTTATTTTACCCCATACGGTCGTTCTACGTTCTTCCAAGCATTCGTCGTTGTCCGATGAAACTGTTTCTACCTTTTGTAGCCGTCGTTCGGTCAGCTTTTCTAGCATCCCCCGCTGTCCACGTGCAGATATTTCCTGTCGCTACTACGTACCGCTGTGCCAGATCTTGTTTAAGGTACGAACACAGCCCATGTGGATTGTATACTTTTTGTACCGACACCGTGTACGGATTGCTTCCCCTTGTCTTTAATAGTTTTTTGAGGATGTTGAACGAATGCAAGCACGTTGGGTGTCGTCTGTGCCACGTCAACATGTGGAAGTGGTCAACGTCGCTGCAGTTCTTCAATTTGTTCGGTCCCGCTTTGTGGTACACAACCACGTTCGGACAGTTCTCCAGGACGTTGAACAGGTACTGTTTTTCTCCCCGCCCTCGTTACCGTGCAACGTTCTTTTGGTCGGTAGTAGTTCGTTGTTGCCCGGCAGTTTTATGACAAATTCGCTCGATGTTTCCCACTTGTAGACCCAAGTATAGTAGGTCAGTTGTTTGTCACCCTTCTTCTCCTCTTCTAGCACTTACTTGTTGAACGCCTCGCGGTCGACGGTGTTACTATTTGTCGGCTCACAGATTTCATGCATCATTTTTTTTCTTTTTGTATTAGTCGTATAAACTTTTTTTTTGGGGGGGGGTCTTGAACTGTTGGAATGTGGAACTGAACCCTTTATTTCGCTCACTGGTGTAGACTGTTCTAGTTCCACGTGCCATGTTTCAAAAGCTTGACGACACTTCGCAGATATCTCTCCCGAGTAAGACCCCCCCACACACACACACCAAAGAGGAGAACATGACTAAAAACTGTGTGTACGCTATCCCGTGCAGTTGCGGAAAGAAATATAAAGGGGAGACAGGCCGCCCCCTTAAGGTAAGGCTTCAAGAACACCAGAAAGCTGTAACACGAGGAAAAGTGGAAAAATCAGTTGTGGCTGACCACATATGAAGAGAGCGAAGGGAGATCACCGCCCTCTATGGATCAGGTAGAGATCATAGAAAATTGGAAAATTCGTAAACTTAAGGAATCAGCACATATGCCAGGTCACAAAAATCCTCTGAGCCGACCAAGCATAGAAATGAATACACTATGGGAAGCAGTAATAAGGAGTGTTAGAGAAAAGCGATAATAACAACAAAAATTGCAATATGAGCACTGGTAAAAATGGTTGCTGAAGACATTAGGTTTATAATACCCAGAAATTCATACACAGATGGAACAGTGAATAAAAACGTTAGTTAGATCCAGTGACAAAACCCAAAGAGTGTGAGTTCAATATCCGGCTAAGGCAATGGAGAACTTTCAGAGGGAAATTAACAGGAGATAACTGATAAGCGACATCCGTTAAGCATGGCACATGGAACTAGAACAGTCTTCCCTAATGAGTGAAATAAAGGGTTCAGTTCGACAGTCCAACCACCTGAAGAAGGCCGGAGCGTACAACGGCCGAAGCGGTGTAATAAATATGGTGACAAAGATGAGGACAATAGTCCGAATAATGTAAATAATGTACTCCATATTATGTTTTGCATTGCCATCTGTTTGCCTTATTTCTTGATCATCATATTTCTGTTAAGTTTCGTGAAACTGCTATCCTTGGAACATAAGCTCAGCAGAACTGTATCCTATAGACGGGTTTGGCGTGGAACGATAATTTCGCAAAAACTGATACAATTCCTGTTTCCAGCTTTTTCCTTCTATATTAGTCTTTATCTGTTTATGCAAGGTGCGATTGAAGCTTTCGGGTTGCGAAATGGTTTGTGGCCAAACAGGCGTGACAGGTTGATAATGAAAACCGAGGACTTATGCAAAGTCCTTAATTGTCACCCTTCCAAGGAAGTCCATTATCTGTTTTAATTTTTCTAGAAATACCAAAAGATGAGAATACTTGTCGAATGTTGGTATAACAACTTTAGCTTTTATTCAAGCAACAATTTCCTCCTCTGAATATCTACTGCATTCATCAGAAATTACAAGCAAATATTCCCCACTGGGTAGAGGTTAAAAAAAAAATTTGCTGCCACATTTTCCCAAGGGTCATTTGGCAATAGGCTAACTTGCAGTGTTTCTCTAACATTTTGATACGTAGTTTCTTGACAAGAGACGCAGTCCTTGATTGCCTCATTTACTAACTTGTCTAGCTGGGGAAACCAAACCTTGGAACGAAGTAATTGCTTAGTTTTTACTAATCCCATGTGGCCATCATGTGGCACATTTACAACCTTTTTCTGCACACTAGCAGGAATAATGATTCGATCACCCCGCAACACAATATCAAATTCAACGGATAGTGTGTAGCGACTCACAAAGGGCTCGATGTTTAAGATATTATAATAATTACAACAAAAAGCAGAGTTCTTAATAAAAAGGCCAAAGTTCTATTATTGGCAAACAACCAAGAACTTAAATACAAATATGTACATTTGTTGATTTGTAAGTGTAATGAGTTGGTCGGTCAACTTGACACCCACAAAGCGAGTGGAGGTGGGTAGGCGCGGGAACTGTGATTGTTGGTGTTTTGCATAGACGAGTTACCAAGCTCTATGTAAAGGGCTGGAATGAGAAGGAGGGCAGTTTTTTTTGTCTCAGAAGTGGAGTCTGTGCCCGTTGCTACGACAGCAGGAGAGAAAGAGACGAAATCATTTATTTTTTCGTGACACATTCCAACACGAGCTATTTCGGCATTTACTTTGTCTCTAGCAAGATGGCGGAAAAGACCGTTTGACACAAACCTGATCTCCGAATTCAGTGGTGATACGAGTGGACAGTCTGTGGTTGAATGGATCGAAAATGTGGAACTGGTCTGCGAATTATGCGAGATCACGAAGATTGAACGGATTCTTCCACTTCGCTTGAAAGGCGGCGCCCTTCAGTGGCGTAGCTAGAGTAAACGTCACCCGGGGGGGTCCGCTCAAATGTCACCTCAATAACCCCGATTCACCCTATGCTGAGTTGTTAGCTGTAGCTAGATTTTCATACATGCTCTACCTCTACTTTACTCTACTGACCGGTACGTTACTGTTTACATGTATGATCCAAGACAAAATCCAATACCATAAAATAATCAGTTCAAATCAAACGATTTTTAAAATGCAACTGTTCACTTTCAGAACAACTAAATACAAAATACGGCAATACACAAAAGAATGACATTTGATACTATGGTCTTAGAATGAATGTTTTCTTGTTTTCATTGTGGCAAACTGGTCAATGACATCGTCAAAATCTGTTTGTCTTGTAAGCTCGTTTTCAATGGACAGCACAGCCAGATCCGACAGTCTCGACTGGCTCATGGTTTACGTAATTTTCTGTTGCTAATTTTCCGGTGTCCAATTTTCCGTTGCATCATTTTCTGGGCACCATTTAATTATCAATGATGTTTGAAAGTATTTTTCTTGACAAAAATGTTCTATTTAATTTTTAAGCATTTTTCGGAACATTTAAATCAACTGCATTCTTTTAAAGGTTACCTAGAGAATTTATGCAAAGTTTATTTTTTTGTTTTTCTTTATACAAGTAAAATAAATTTACATCGTATTTTGATATTATTACGATTTTAGTTTTAGTGATAATTTAAAAACAATAAATATTTATCATTAGTACCAATAATGAAAAATTAAGTTAAAAATTTAAAAGAATCGTTTTTGGAATCGGAAAATAGGCACAAATTTTTCCGATATCGTTTCCGATACCCCAAAAAGTTCCGATTTTTCCGATTCTCGATTCCGATTCCGATTCCGATTAATCGTCCCAACACTAGTAGATATATTCAAAAGTATATCGTTCACTCAATGGAAAATTGTATCTCAGCGAATTGATACAAGGCAAGACTGAAATTGTTGCACTTTTGGCTTCGTATTTCGCTTTGTTGTTATTATTAATGATGCAGAGTTTAAAACACCATATCATCCGATAAAATGTCACAACAATGTCTCTTGTTAGTAACCAAGATTGTAGCAACTGAAACACATGAAAGCTGAAAACATTGCTATTTTTCCTACTAACAAATTTCCCGACAATTTATTAGAAAATTTCTGACGGGGGGACAAAACTGGGGGGTCATAAATTATTTCTGTGGGGTCATATGCCCGCCTGCGAAACCCTGTGTCTCCACCACTGCTTTCAGACTATTTTTGGCACCTTAGCCTGGTTGAAAAAAATTGTTGGGGGTGACATTGTGTCACCCCTCCTGTGCTGTTCGCCCCCTCGCCCCCAACCCCATTAGCTACGCTACTGCCCTTGCTGTGTATAGGCAGCTGAGCAAAGAACAGAAAAGTGACATTGAGTAAATAAAGCACGCTCTACTAACCGCGTTTGGAACTGACCGGTTCGTGGCCTATGACTAATTCCAGGCGCGGCGTCTGCGACCTGGCGAGACAGTAGACGTCTATTTGGCGGAATTAAATAAGATCGTCGTTCCAATCGCACCACTTCCTGAAGAATGTATGACCTGTGCCTTCGTGTCTGGGTTGCCTAGTCATGTTAAGCAGATACTCCGCGCATCATCCAGAATGGAAGACATGACGCTCAATCAATTGTTGACCAGAGCCCGTGCTATCATCATCGAATAACACGTACCGCTTTAGTAGATTCAGGCTACTCTCGGTCACTCACGAACGGTTCGATTTGTCGACAGTGGAGCAGACAAAAGATGGACGTACTAACGGCGGATGGAAAGGCTCTCAGAAGCCGGGGAGTTGGAAACATCAAACTCAGTATTAACAACGGTAATCCCGTCACAGTCAGTGTGTTGGTCGTGGGCAGCGCGTTGTTAGGTTTTGATCTGCTCCTTGGGATGGACATTAAGGAGCTGGGCGGCGAACGCATCACAGAAGCGGGCGAAGTCGAATTTTCTGATCCGCCCATCTGTGCTGCTTTGAGGATTAACGAACCTGACTTCAGTGCAACTTTCGACCAGCGCAGGCGCGTATGGACCGCAACGTGGAAGTGGGTGGGTGGACGAACGCTAACGTCACTGAAAAATAAAATAACCGATTCCAGAGCATATCAGGAGCGGATACGAAAATGAATTTCAGCTTTGGATAGCAAACGGCTGGCTTGTGCCATACCTCGAGGAGGAGTTAGGGCCGCCTCGAGGACTGATTCCGTTGATGGCAATAGTGCAAGAGAATAAGGGGAAAGTGAGACCGGTCATGGACTACAGGGAATTGAATAACTTTGTAGATGCATATACGGCCAACGCGGACGTTTGTGCCCAGAAATTGCGGGAATGGCGACAGCAAGGGAGCAACGTGGCCACCCTCGATTTAAGAAGGGCCTACCTCCAAGTCCGAGTCCACCGATCACTCTGGTCATGGTAAAAGGACAGAGATATTGCCTCACTTGATCGGGATTTGGTCTTAATGTGGCTCCAAAAATGGAGATCATGACAGCGAGACACGGGATGAATCTGGAAATCTGCCACCTCGGAGCAAGCGAGTTCGCGCATGTGTGGTTATCCCAATATGTCAAGCATGCAAGTTGTATATATGCGGACGCAGTCACCAGACAGACGCGACCATCTCTCGAACTGAGAAGCTTTGTGATCTTAAGATCAGGGGGTCGTGTAATGAGTTGGTCGGTCAACTTGACACCCCCAAAGCGAGTGGAGGTGGGCAGGCACGGGAACTGTGATTGGTAGCTGGCTTGTTGGTGTTTTGCATAGGTGAGTTACCAAACTCTATGTAAAGGGCTGGAATGAGAAGGAGGGCAGTTTCAGTCTCAGAAGTGGAGACTGTGCTCGTCGCTACGACAGCAAGAGAGAAAGAGAGGAAATCGTTTATTTTTTCGTAACACATTCCAACACAGTAAGAACCGAAAGGAGTCTCCACTTGGTTAGAGGTAAAATATTAAAAATACATAAAAATGTTCCGAAATGTGAATGCGTAGATATGCAGATGTGGTAAAATTTGTAGTCCAGAAAAGGGAGCATGGTAACCACAAGCAAATGGTAAATCTATGGAAATGTTCGTTTGTTTTGGTCATAGATGAAAGGGTGTTAAATTCAAAAGAAATTACTTGAATGAAGTAAATTAGGGCTGGTAAGTAAAATCCAAAAATGGCGGCGTGTTAAATGAAGAAGATGCCACACATGACATGTCGTTACGTGAATCCAGAAATTAGCGGGAAACCAAATCAAGATGTCGTGCTGCTAAGTAGAATTCAATATGGTGGTGTGCCAATGAAAAGAGCCTCAAAATGTGTCGTAGTTGCTAAGTAACCAAACATAATAACATAGGCCATCATGATGGTTTTTCTTCGAACAAATGTTAAGATAATTAACATCCAAAACAATGAATAAATTAACAAAGCAAGAAAAGCGTATTTAAACAAAGCAGGGGAACTAGGATCAGTTCAAGAATGAAACAGAAGAAAAACAGTAAAATGCTGAAGATCAAGTAATACACTAGGGTAGAAACGGGCGTTCTTCTTCTAAATAAGCTCAAAATAGAAACAAAGCAAGACCCAATATTAAGTAGAATAATAGAGAGAATAAAAATAATATATGGAGTAATTGTTCGGTGGCAGAGCGACCCTTTAAAGAAACGAAGTACAAACTAACCATAGAAAATGGCATAATATGCTCCATAAATACTGAGAAGGGCCATTTTAAAAGGAGTGCATGATGACGTACATTATGGCATAACAGAAACACAAAAAGACTAAAGTTACAAGCCTGGTGGCCAGGATATTCAAAAGATGTCGTGGAATACATTAAGAGATGCTCAAATGTACAGAAATAAAAACAAGCAAAAATTAATTCATGGCCCAAGGAAGCAGAGCTATGGGTTAAGGTCCACATGGATCACGCGCATATCAAAGATAGGGGATTGTACTTAGTATTAGTAGACTCGTGTTCAGGATGGCCAGAGGTTGTCAGAGTAAAAGACACAAAAGCCACCACAATAAAGCAAGTACTAAGAACTATATTCTCAAGGAATGGACTACCCCAGACAATAGTCACCGACAATGCACTCGAATTTTGCGATGAGAACTTATTTGCGTGGTTAAAACAGATTGGATGCATCCAATACAAGACACTACCATATCACTCACAATCTAATGACATTCCGGAAAGAATGATACAAACGGTAAAAATGTGATTAAAATCATTCTCACCACGTAATGAAAGCATAGAAGTGTATCTACCAAAAATGCTTCTCAGTTATAGATCCATTTCACATATGGGAATAAAACTGAGCTCTTTAGCATTGATGGTAAGACAAATCAGAGCCCCCATAACAATGTCCTTTTCAACGAAAGAAAAGGCATTGTATAGAAAAAATAAAGAGGCTGATCCAGAAGAAGCAAATTTATTGATACAAAAAGGACACAACATGGCTATACTTGAGAAAAAGGGACAACATATACTGACACATGCAGATCAGTTCAGAAGCAGAAACGAACTGGATGACGTACAAACGGAAGATCATGAACAAGAAGAGACAGAAAGTTACAAAAGTGGAACGGAGTAGGAAATAGGAGAAAGTGAGAATGAAAAGATGAACGAGTATGAAGGAGAAAATGAAGAGAGACCGAGATCACCATTAAAGAGAAAACAAGAGGAAGGACAACACAATACGAAAATAATCAGGAATACTAAAAGAAAAAAAACAAGGGTATACGACCTTTCCGATCCAGGGAGGTGTAATATCGTATGCAAATTAGATAGACAAGTATAAATAGAGAACATCTAGCGAACATAAGTAAACATAACACGGAGAGACTGCTACTACACAGGGAGATATGCAAACTTAAATTCAGAATAATTAAAAAAAAACGACCAGATTGGGTGTAATTAAATATTTTATTCTACCTGCCCCATTACTGACGACGGATCTTTTTTTTTTTTTGTTCTTCTTTTCTTCCGTCCGCAAGTCGCTAGCTCTGGTAGCTAATAATCTACTGCAAATCAAAATACACTACTGCAGGAGTGGTGATTTAAAGATTCTAGTTGTACCTTAAAGTAATGACCACCCAACTCTTCGGTTATGCATTGGAGATTTTTATTAATAACAGCTCAGGTAATATCCGGCTCGTCGACGTTTATCAATTCTTCTGTCATAAGACTAAGAGATTTATAATAATAATCACTCGGATAATGTCCCGCTCGTCGATGTTCCTCAATACTTCAATCATAGGGGATTTATAATCATAACCACTCGACGTTTCTCAATTCTTCTGTCATTGGAGATTTATAATCATTTAATCTCTCAAGTAAAGGCCGGCTCGTCGACCTTAATCTATTCTTTTGACATAGTAAATTTATAATCATAATCACTCAGGAAATGATCTGCTAGTTGACATAGGCGTGTGTCTGTGTTTTCATACCGACCTGGAAAATGCGGGTGTGCTCTTTAGCGACAGCTTTAGTTATCGAAATGCTGGACAACCACCTGCTTCTGACATCCAGACCCTCAGCGAACGCGCACTGTTCATATATAGAGATATCCTTCCCGATAACGGTGATTGATGACTTCTGTTACTTACACAGAGACGTCAGACAATGGCAATTCGCATTGCCCAAATTTCATTATCTTCGTTCGTCGTCAACTAAAATCTGACTCATCTCACTCTTACCAAAACTCCAAAATAATGTCAGCTATAAAAATTTTCGACGAATGTCAAAGAAAGGAAAATAAATGAACCTGTCCCCATGCGCTAATCTTTAGTTTTGTAAATATATTTTATATGGGTGGCCGGCACGATCTTTGTACATAACCCAAATGTTTTCCTGGTTCTTTGTTCAAAATAATTTTAGATGTTATTTTTGGTTACCACCTATGTTCTTTACTGATAAGGTATTGTAAACAACGTATATTTTTCTATTTTTCCAGGACTGACATCACCGACGATAAATTGTCTCTTTCTTATCGACGGGAAGTGGGGCGCGGGGAGGATTTGGTTTCTTGGTTTCTTACTGAATTCCGTCTAGTTAAATTTAGCTTCGATTCTCCTTGGAACTGTTCTCGATTTCATTTTATCATTTTAAAACATAATTTTTAACGCATTTCGTTTTTAATTTTCTTCTCAACTATTCATATAAACCCACTTTCCTGAGAATTTCAACAATTATTATGCAGTTATTAGTCTTCTTCTCCAAATCACCAACTTGCAATTTCATGCATTTAAAAGTTCAAACAGGATCAGTGTCCTATTACACACAGGTTATTGGTCATTCAAAAAACACATATGGCAATTTTGCTCGTGCCGCGGACACAAGGACTGCTTTTATGGCTCCCAGAGAGACAAAACTGTAACAACAAAAAAGAATGCCTCAAATTCAAAGGACAGACAACTGGAAAAATTAACTTATAGTCGGAGGTTTAACGCGCATTTAGTTTTTGTAACGTTTCGAATCTCGCGGGAAATACATAACTGTTTGTATTAACAATTATCATCTGATATTGCATTCAACGTGGAAATCATTGGGAAAACCCACCTTGACAAGCACGAATTATGTTTCCCGTAGTGCATCAGGTAACACAATCCAATTGACTGATAAGTTGAATTCTGATGTCTCATCAAACAGTTTTCAGGAAATGTCATATTACCGATTCATCCAACTTAAACATCCTTGGATTGGATTTTATTGAAGAATTCAACTTTTTCCTATGTCCCCCTAAAATTTGGGTTTAATGCATTTCAAATTACATCTACAGCAGAAACTGAAAAGTATTTCACAGACATACTCCAAACCAAGCTCAGTAAAGTTTTTCAGGAAGACATTGGATTCTGCACTAATGTGAAGACTGATGCCAAACCAGTTTTTAGATGAAAGCGCCCATATGCGGCACTAGTTACAGTCGAAAAGGAACTAAAACGCCTTCAACAAGCAGGAGTAATCCAACTCACAACTTACTCATTGTGGGTAGCTTCCATTGGCATTGTGAAAAAGACCTATGGCAAAGTACGTCATATGTGCAGACATTTCCACAAGATCAAATAATTCATTTACCGGTCCCAGAAGACTTGTTTACAAAACTCAATGGTGGAATTTATTTTGCAAAACCTGACCTTGCATATGCTTACCTACAAATGGAAATTGATGAGGAATCCAAGAATTTTCTCACCATCAACACCTACAAGGGTTTATTTCAATTTAACCGCCTTCATTTGTGGTCAGGACAGCTCCAGCATTATTCCAACAATGGGTGCTATGCTCACAAGATTGACAAGAATCGTTGTTTATATTAATGACATCATTGTCACTGGTACAACCCAAGAGGATCTCCTACGTTTAATTTGTGTGCTGGATCGAATCCAACAATACTGATTTCGCCTAAGGTTCGATACATGTGCCTTCTTCCGAACACCGATAAAATATCTAAGATTCATTTTTGACAAAATCCAGAAAATATACATGCTCTAATGTATATGACAGCACCAACGGACGTTCCAACATTATTGTTATATTAAGCGTTTGTTTGTGAGAGAAAGGAATAACGAGGATTAGAATTTGAACAATGTTTATTGTTAGTATATACACGGTCTCGTACAGATATCGCAAAATAGGTGGAATGTCCGTTTCTGGTGTGTTATCAGGATTGTGATCAGGGTTAAGAGAAAAGCCGGGAGTGATGTCGTACAGACACTGCAAAATAGGGAAAATGCCAGTTTCTGGTATATTGTCCGGATGGCGATCAGTGTTAAGACGAAAGCCGGTAATTGACTTATTCTTTGTGCTAACCGAGTCACGAGGTATGGTTGGTGTACGTGTTGGTTATGCCAAGGTGACGGCTTTGGGTTAGCGAGGTGTTGCTCCGGAGTAGTTAGCGAAGCTACGAATCTGATTATGATGATACAAGGGTGCGAGCGTGAGCGTGAAGTCATGAACCTGATTTTGCCGATGCAGAGGGTGCGAGCGTTAAGAGTCAAGAGAAGTACGCCACCTTGGCCCGGGTTGACCAGACTTCGTCAGAAAGCGACCTCCCATCTCCAAAAGACAATTCGACAAAAGACGTCGCCATAGTAATTTACAACTCACCATCCCTCTCCTTCCGCGGGCGCCTTTTACAACTCCATTTATCTCCTTTCAACGAGAGACATTTACACCGATTTATTATTTGTAGTATTTTACGTTAATATAACTGTTTATTTATTTAAACCTTCGTTATTTCTTCTTTGTTCTGCCATCACACTCTTAATATAACATTATGTTCATTTCTAGGTCTCATAACAGCGCATTTTTACCAGAAATGCACCAAGTACGCAGTCTCCTAAACAGTCTTTTGAAAAAAAGATGCCCGGTGGAACTGGTCTCTTGAATGCAAATCGGCATTTGACAAGATCAAATCTTTTCTGAGTTCAAGGAACTACGGGTCACAACCTGTCGCTGAATATTGTTGTTTCCGATGCAAAATTGCTCAAAATGACAACAGGTATTAAAGTCCACTCGGAAAGCTACATTGTGTTTATGGCCAACCTCAGTGTGGTATTCAGAACACTTGCCTGTTTCTTTCGAGAACATGACTTTTTCTAGTAATCTCCCTTTTGACTTACTAGTATTAATAACCTTTCCTTGTTGTTGACTCTTCAATAGAAAATGTAGTCACCTTGTTCATTAAAGCTTCCTAAAGATCTGCCGTGCTTCTTACACTAAACCTGGGGTTAACTGCTCGATGACCCAAGGCAGAATGCGAAAACGCGTCTCTGCGCATCATGGCTCGACGCATGTTTTCCGTATTAGATGATAAAATGAACTTTATATGTTGACCAGTAGAAATAACTCCTGCTAAAAGATACAGACTGTGATTTGGATCCGATACGAGGCATATAAATTCCCTCATTCAACGCCGCAAAGCACAGACAGAGACAGAGAGGGAGAGAGACCCGGCTGAGATGTCGACACGTAGAGGTTGGTCAAGAACGCCGCAGGCAGACTGAGATTAAAAGCGATACATTTCAACTTTCATCCTTCGCCGCCAACGTCTTCACAAAACATCAGCCAACAGCCATGACCAACATTCTTTCTCTTTCTTCCTTCCTTCCTTCCTTCCTTTCCCACTCTGTTGCCTTTTACAACAGGAACGCGTACTATGCTGGCTTTGTATATTGTAAATAAATTATACATTTATTTACCCAAAATACGACGTATTCCTTTTTTTTCCTCGAATTTACATTTGCTGAGGTGAAGAAGAAATGAAGTTCTTCAGCAGAAAGAACAACAGCGACAAGTTCTGCCTTCCAGGTTACTCATTCTTCGTTTCCGCAACAGGTTCCACGTTATCTTGTTATCACTTCAATTTAATGAACTAACAAAGCATAAGCTGGGCATAAACCAAGTATGGATAAATTCCTCAAACTAGAACGTCTGAGTGTATCACCGAACTTTCCCTGACAAGAATTTCGCGCACTGGTACCGTACTTTCAATGCCTTTACGTTCTATTCAAACTAACGAGTCTATGTTAACTTTGTTTCTTCCACAGTGTATGAATATATTGCTGAATGTGATGATTATGAGTCGGCTATAGACACTCTAAAGGCGCTTTAAAACCAAAAAACGAAATGTTTGCGAGACATAATTTAGCCACTAGGGAACAAAAGAAAGGATAGACAGACGAGTATGTGAAACAGCTTCAACTGCTCGGTAAAGACTGCAATTTTAAAGCTGTAAACGCTTCACAAAATCGAGATGATTCTAGAAACTCTTTTTTATTAGTGACCTATGCTCGTGTACTATTAGGCAGCACTTGGAAAATATAACTCTCGACTTAAGTACGGCGGTCAATAAAGCTAGGGTGCCTAATGTTGAGTCTTACACTCGTCTTTTTACATTGACTGTAAATGCTATCACTAAAGAAGAATTGGACCACCATTATTCTGCAGCTTGAACTTGTGCCATTACAGCTCTGAAAAATAGGTGCTATTTTTGTGAAGCTGTAATCTTTGCTCGGCGAAGGAGACCACGTATCACAATTGTGGTAAAAAAGGAAACTTTTCTAAGGTTTGTCTATCGGTTAAGTCATTTGTATCCTTTTCTACAGCGTCTGCAACTCTGGCTTCTACATTTTTAGCTTCTTCAGAGTCACTTAAACGAGCTAATGTGTTCGTTTTAATAAACAATAAAGAAGCTACGGATCTCGTACTGGATCTTTCATTGCACATGACTATGCCGAGAAGTATAAGCTGGAGATGGATTCTGCAACTGGGAATGTATCCATGACATCTTCGTCATTGAACTCTCCAGAAAAGGGGCTCTTTATTGTCAAAATAAATCGAGAATGGAATGCCATATATTGCTCTTTACCCAAACAGATTGAATCCAGACGAGGAGGAAACCAGGTTGAATTCAGCAAAAGAACTGAAAGCAGAAACGACACCAGTCAAGGAAAAACCCAAACCTCCAATTGTGGAGAGAAGAAAGTCGACCAAGAAAACGAATCATAAAACCGATCAAAGGATTAAATTGTAAGGGACTATACGAACACCAATGTTAATCTGCATGTACATGGACCGGAAAAAAAAGAAAGACTTTTTATTTCCACTACATGTTTAGTGGAAAAACGATGCATGAAGAACCCTTGTTGTTCTCATTATTGGTGGGTGGTAATTCACAAGTAAATGACGGAAATGGGAAAGAGTGGAATGTAACACTATAAAGTGTCACTGGTTGTAGTTGAAAGGGTTAATAAAGACACTACTGTGACACTTGTATTATGAAAAAGATTAAAAAGGCTCATGTAAAAACCCCGTATAGGATTTAGAGAATTGGAAGGGTTAAAAACGTTAAGATGAAAACATGAATTGAAATATAGAGCAAGGAAAAAAGAGAGATACTTTTTCCTTTCTTATAAACAAAAAGGCAAATGGAATTGTCATGATTCGCACAGTCAATAATGTAAACAATATGAAATTATGTTTGAGAGGTGGAATGTAACTGATTGTCAGCTGAAAAACAAATTGAATTGTTATAATTCGCAGGCCGATAATGCGAACAATTTGAAATATGATTTTATGAACATGCTAGGTGGGCAAAGATTTTTAATAGATCTTACTGAAAAGTTGACAATAAAGAAAATTCTTTGACGTCAAGGACGAAAGAATTCATAAAAACAAAGTTTGTGGTCGAAGAATGTATTGTTTTGAAGAAGTAACTGCCATATTTGACGTTCGGTATCGGTTCGTCAAAAAATTGAATTGATATGAATATTAATAAATCTTCAGTCGGATGAAATACATATAAACGGGCGCTTAGGTAACTTAAGTACAAGAAGCCCGGAGAAACCAGCAGAAGCTGAGGGAGGCCGGAGGAGGCAGCATAACCTACTGTTGAGATAATTCCCGTCCTCCTATTTTTTTTAACCCGCTCCAAGATTTAGAAGAAAAAAGTGTCACAATAGAGATTTTGACGGGAACGGTTAATTTTGTTGTATCAAGAACTATATAAACCAACTGAAAATTAATGCCTCTTCGTTATTTTGTTATGTCATTTTTATTTTCGCCAGCGGAGACGTTCTTTGTCCTTTTGTAGCACAGTTTCGCCGCGGTACGACTCAGCACTCGAATACGGACGAATTCGATCTTCACTGCTCTGTGATTAAGGAACACAACGTGGGGTGGAAGCAGGTGAAAGAACGAAGCGGCAATCAGATAACCATCAGTTGACCGGCGGCAGTACTGACCTGCGTGGGAAGGACCCACGATCGAGCCGGGCCAGCCGTGTTATATTAAAATAGGTAATTTTTTTTTTTAAATAAATAAAGTTGTAGTAATTAATTTACTATTAATTAAAATAACTAATTTAATATGAATTAAATTATTGTAATTAAGTAAGTAAAAATTGAAATGTAATGGCAATCGTTATCTTCTGCCTTCTTAATTATTATTCTTTTATTGTTCTTTTGTCTTAATAGTGCTTTTTAAAGATTGTAGGTGGCAAAGAAGCAAGAAATCGGTAAGGAGTTCCACAGGCGAGAAGTGTGAGAAAATAAACTGTTAGAATAGTAGGGACGGTTGCATCTAACTAGTTCAACAGTAAAACTGCGAGGCGTGGTTATGCAGCCAAAGCACTAAGGAAAAAGTTCATTAGAACAGTTGCCATGAAAATATTTGTAAAAAAGACAGAGGAAAACCACCTCACATCGGCGAGTGGTTGAAGTGAAGATGCCATGTCAGGATCGATTACATTACAGATCCTTCTTTGAATTTTTTCAAGAATCTCGAGATATATAATAGGAGCACCAGACCAGATATTGCAGCATTATTCAATGCACGGACGGATGATACATCTATAAGATAGATTCTTACGAGAAAAAATGTCTGGAACGAGACAGTGAACCAACTTTCATAGCAAGAAATTGATTCAATATAATCACTTCACTTCATATCAGTGGAAAATGTGAGCCTCAGAAAACGCAAACTGTTGCTCTTCTGGAGTTTAGCATCAGCCATGCTGATAGCAGACAGAAAAGGTTCTCTATGGTGATTAAAAGAAAACGTTTTTTCTTTTGCGACGTTAACATTTACAAGCCATTTCTGACTCCAGTTAATCACTGATTGGAGGTCCTTTTCGAAAGCAGTTGTCAGATTTACTTTATCGGATCTGTCGAACTTGCTACTAAGACGGGTAAATAGTTGTGTCATCGGCATAAACACCTAGTTGGTAACTGATGACATCGGGAAGGTCGTTGATAAAAATCTGTAATTAGAATTAGCCAGTGAGCAGAAAGAATGGCAAACGAACAGAAGTATTTGTTATAGGCCTTGGGCCTGTGTTAGGCACGCCTCTGACTATCAAAACAAAAACATAATGCCTACCATTAAGGACTTTTACACTCAAGCTTGTGATATCCATACTGGAACGGCAGGTATAGTTGCCAGAATCAAACATATAACTGTGTTTGATTAGCAGTTGATTGATTATTGATCTGCTTGTCACCGATTGTCGTTTAGTGATGTAACTCTAACTGCATCTGATTTGATTTCATTTCCGCCCTTGAACCAATTAATGTCTTCAGGATTGTAATCTCCACTCGAAACACATAGGTTCAAGGATAGAGAAGCGTGCCCGTTCAATATGATTTTCATTACACGATTTGTTAGGAACTACTGGATTAAACCAAATATTCGTCCGTAGCCCTTGAGTTTGTGGAGAAGGCCAATATTGCCAAATCCTGTTGAACGCCTTTGATATGTCTAGAGTCACAGCTCGAGCTTCGCCATTTTTATCTAAAGGTTGTTAGACAAAAATTCAGTAATGGCTGTTAACACATCCGTGGTAAGCCATATTGTTTATCCGAAAGGTGAAGTAAATACTTAATCAATTCGGTGTTGATTAGAGCCTCTATCTTGCTAATAATAAAAAAAGCGAGGTTAGTTGCATTAGTGATGAAACCGCTTGAAACGATACACATTGAAGTCGCCGAATTTGCGGATAAGTGTGAGAGGACCTTATCTATACTATCAGAAATTTTATCAAAAGCAACATCCCCAAAAAGGAAGGGGAACGATAAAGTAAGAAGAGATAACTAACTGAGTTTAATAGTAGAAGTCAGAAGCACATATAGGAAGAGGCCGAATACTCACAAGAGACAATTCTCTTGTGAGTGGGGGATGTTCGCGAACGTAAACACCATGGCCATACATATGAACACTAGAGAGTCCTTTTGAAAGAGATGAATATAGTCAAGAACCAAGAATTCAGTGAAAGAGATTGATGATTTCAGTTTAGTTTCACAGAGAATGTCTGGAGAATGTTTCAAGAGAAACAATTCTGAACTACATAAGTTGGTACAAATACCACGAATGTTGAAAAAAGAAAGTTTGAGGATCTAGGTGTTTTTTTGCAAGCTGGATTCGTTCTATTTGTTTATTATCATGGTATATTTTTAAAGGTAGAAAAGGTCAAGAATAATAGTAGACGCCTTCGTTTTCAAAATTCTAAATGTCCTTCCACCATCTCTTCCCGCCCCTTGTGGGTTTAAAAATTTTCCAGATGGCTTTTTCAGTTAAAGTTATATCCTTCAGGACAATAAAGCCGTTTTACTTCAAGTTGCCCCTACTTCCTTCGGTTTTAGAAAGAAAACAAACTTTCTGAATTTATAATCTGGCTTCATCTCTCCGTATATCTATCGGGATACCTTAACCTAGGTACCTCCACTTTTTCGCGGGAAAACAGCATAGCGTAATAAAAAAATGCCACAAACTTAACGAAAATAAAGTTTTATCGTCAAAATGCTGATGTTATTATTAAGATGAAAGACCAAAGTATTTTTTAATTATTTTTTGAAATTTTTTAATATTTTCTAAGACGCTCGAAATTTTGGTTAAAGTCTTCTTTTTTTTACGTCATCGCGGTGCTGTTAAAATAACATTGTTTTTTTTTTTGCGCTTTTTTCCCGTTGAAAACACATTGATTTGGAAATTCTTGTAAAATTAAAGTAATTGTCCGATTTTAATGAAATTTTCGGGACTTATTCACAAATGAATGAAATTATTTTTGAAATATTTCTTTTTAGTAAATTTTGGTAACAAATATTTTTTTTTAAATATGTTACACCCCACTTACTTATTGTCCTGAAATTTCCTTCAAACCTTTTTATTTCCTGACAATTTTTTTTTGTCTAAAGTAAGAGTCATTAGAGATGGTAAATCACCTACTTTTTTTTCCAACTTTGTGCTAACTAACTGAAAATCTGCTCTGAAGTGAAAAATAATGAATCCAATAAAACTATGATATTACTTAATTAGAAAAGCTTTTAATTGCTTTTGTAAATAAGTAATATTAAGGTCATTATTGCCTGAAGAAATAAATTTTTTCTGATGAATAATTAAATTTTACAAGAATTTTTTATTTGTTTTACATTTTAATTATAATAATTTATAATAGTTTAAAAATTGTGCAAAATTCTGTATTAGCCCATTTCCTTGTGATAATTAGTAATTAAGTAGAAACAAAATTTACGAGTTCAAAATTGCAAAGTTTAATAAATTTAGTGATTCCAATTTTTTTTCAAATAATTTTTTATGTTGTATTTTTCTACTTAATACGTTCCTTATTTCTATGTACG
Organism: Acanthosepion lycidas; assembly: GCA_963932145.1. Lineage (NCBI taxonomy): Eukaryota > Metazoa > Mollusca > Cephalopoda > Sepiida > Sepiidae > Acanthosepion > Acanthosepion lycidas. Next base: position 771,570 of record OZ010596.1, read on the forward strand.
GTAGACTGAAATTGCCATTATTACAAAAAGAGTTTTGTCCCTTTATTCTAATAAATAAACATAACAGTAAAATTAAAAATAAAAGGGTTCACTCAGATTTCTAGTAATTTTCATTTATGGTCATCCGTAGTAGCTGTCATCACTTGTCAATCAACACATAGATCAAATATTGGATCAAAATTACGGTACCAATCGTTAATAATTCGTTGTATATTACTTTTTTATGCTATAAGTAAGTAATATTTTTTTTAAATCAGATTAATTTAACATTAAATTTTCTAATTTTACTAAAATAACGTGTCAGAAATTTTTTTAAATATTTTTAAAATCGATAAATTTGTGTTTGTTTACAAATTTCTTAAAATTAAGAAAATGGCTGTTTTTAAGAAAATTTAAAAATTTGAAATTAAATTTGACATTCCAATGTATATAGTTTCTATCTGAAATACACCAGAATTGTTTACTTAATGGAAATAATAAATTTAATGATTCAACTTTCAATTAAAGCTAAAATGAAATCTTCAAGCATGTTTTTTCATTTTAAAAAATGCATTTTTGAGGTATCGAAAATTTATGCCGAAAAAGTGGAGGTTAACCCTTTCAGCGTCTTAGTGTCACAGAAGTATTTTTTTAATTACTGTTGAGTTTAACATTACTTTTATTTTCGTACATGTTTGATGGCATAAAATATCTAATTGTTCCTCCTAAGTGTGTTTTTTTTAAATTATTATTGAATTATACTTCCGATAGGGAAAAGTAGTCAAAGGCGGTAATGCAAACAAAATTATTTCCTTTTTTTTGGTCCATGCCAAAAAAAAAAAATAAACTGTTTTTAAAACGAAAAAAAAAATTCTTTTAAAAAAGAATCACACTCGAAAATGGCATTAGACTTTACATTTTTATTATTCATGTCTTTAAAAAAAAACTATTCTTACGAACAGCAACAAGATGAATTTCAACCCACAAATTAAAAAGTACACCACACGAAATATCGAAAAAGAAGGGAGGAGGAAAATGACCCCCTCTCCAACTCCACCCCCCAAAAAATTACCACAAAGTTTTCTAAGAAAATAAACTCATTCTATGTTACATATTCATTAATTAATGAATAACTACTAAAAATTTCGTTTGAATCGAATAATTCCTTGATTTTTGAAAAATATTTTAAAACAAGTTGTTTAGATTTTTTTGTTTTCATTTCGGAAAAAATGCATCCATTTGGTCACTTTGGTGGTTGGTAACCTAACCTAATTTTTTTATAAAGTTTTTATGTATTAAAATATTACTTACATTTTTACTTAACAATAATATTAAGATTCATTACATAAATCAAAAATGATTACGTATTTTAAATGAAAATATTATTTTCTCTCCGAAATTTTTCTTAAATAATTATCCATATAAATTTATTTTTTCTTACCATTCAAATTTATTGTACTTACGTACAATTGATTCGTTCGACACATCTATGCACCAACTCAATATTTTGTAAATTTTAAAATAAAGAACTGGAAAAGACTTTATTTTAAAAAAGGTCATTTTTGCGATGAATGAAAGTTCGCCAAGGATTATTCTTTGCAAGAAATTAATAAATAAAATTATAACTTGCATCGCAGTAAATGTTTTAAAAGTGAACATTTCACAAATTTTATAAAATTGTCACATTAATAGTGCATGGGTTCACTAATTAGTTTCAGCAATATTTTCACATTGTGTAGTAAAAAAGGATCAAAACGCCCGCCTGTAAGAAGAAACAGACACATGGCGCGAAAAATACTTAAAACGCAAATCAATTAATTGGAATTCACGGATTAACATTAAATGATAGAACGAAATTTTTACTTAACTATTTAATAATATTTATTGGAAATAAAATGAATAAAAATTATGGAATTTTTCATTATTTATAATTAAATTTTATCCCCATATAGTTTAAGTTTAAAATTTTTAACTGCCATCAACTTTTACTTGCTTGTGCAATTAGGCGCGTAAATTAAATTGATTAATTGTAAATGTGAATAAATATTTTTTTAGTTATTTAGTATAAGAAATTTTTTTTTGTATAAGAAAAAATATAATGTCTAAAGTTTTTTAAATTTAAAGGTTTATGAGACAACATATTTTAATTTTCCTAGGCTATTCAACACGTAGTTTTCTTTTTTAGTTTTTTTACTTTTTTTAGATTTGTTTTTTTTTTGTGTCATTTTTTAAGTATTCTCGCAATTTTTAAAAAATAATTAATCTATACATTAAGTATTTAACAACTTTATTTTATTCCGTAAATAAAATAATAGAATAGTAAAATATTTTTATTATATTTTAAATTTTGTTATTATCCAATAGCAACAGAATAAACAGTCATTATCACCAACCGGAAGTGATTGGATTATCCAGACTCCGCAGGAAGTGGTTTACTTTCACACGTTTGAGTATTTTATGTCGACATACTTACTCAGAGGTAGGAAACATATAAACAAGTAAGTAAAGAGAGAGAGATAGATATTTGTATTTTTTTTTGTTTAACATTTTATTCCTGGTATTACGGTAGAAACTAAGGAAATTTTCTTATTGAGATGAAAATGTTAAAAATGAATTTTGTTAGCGTTTCTTAGAATTTCTAGTTTTGAAATTTGTTTCTTACGTTTCCCTTTGTAATATGTTTTTAACTTTTTAAAATGCATTTCAGTAAAGCGTCATTTATTTCTAATGTGGCTGTAAGTTGTAAAAATTTAATTTTGTAAGTTGTAAGAATTTTTCAAATACAAACAAAACACCTTAAATGTACCGACATATTTAATTTAGCAAAAAATAATTGAAAAAATAGATATGTAATTAAAAATACTTTTCTTCTTTCATAGGCTTTTTTCTTCCTCTTTTATATAGTTTTTATTTTGCTTCATCTCTTTAAAAGTTTAAACATTTTGTTTCAATATTTTTTTCAAATACTTCATAAATATTTAACTTCATACTAAATACAGCATTTGTAAATCCTCAAATTGAAAGTGACGAGTCAAATGCAAATTTCTCATCAAATATTTCTTTACTTTCTGTGGTAAAGTTCTTAAAACTTAAAAGAAAATTGGTTAAAAAAAGGAAAGAAAAAAAAAAAAAAAACCTCCAAAAGGCGTTAAATGAAAAAATTAACCTTTTTTCATTTTAAGTAGATTTCATGAAAATATTTTTTGACTCAATTCTTGGAAAGGATTTTTGAAAAAAAAATAATTTCTTTTTTTATTCCTCGGGAAAGTTGCGAGGAAAACTTTCATAAAAGCATATCAAAAGGGTTTTTAAAAAATGTATGCTTTTTTTAGCCAGAACTCGTACATCTTCGATGCCAAGGAAAGAATCGGTATTTCGTGTGAAACTGTTTATTTTTAGAAACGCTAAAATGGACAGTAGCAAATATTAATAAGAATGTTACACGGGCAAAATATGATGAGTTACATTTTAATTAGAAAGACAAAAAAAAAAAGTTGAAATTCATAATTTCGCCATCGTCTATATTGTCAATTATTCCAGTCGGGCATACTGGGCTTTAAAAATAATTTCTTTGTTTACTAATAATATTTAACAGACAGGCGGCTGCAAATTTTCCTAGTCATAAAAAATATACACATCGTTTTTGTTTTTTGTTTTTTGTTTTTTTCAAATTTCGTCTGTACGACTCAAGTTTTAGTTTACTTCTCTGTTTTATTTTCAGTTCCCAAAAAAAGTTATATAAATTTCATAACCTCATCAAAAAAAAATTCACGTTATATGTAGCCCTTTTCGTTTTTTATCCTGCCTCACAATTTATCTTTTATATTACAAATAATAGCATTAAAAGTTTATTTATCTCGAGTTCTGGCCAGTTTCTAATGTTTGACCAATCAACAGACACTGCTTCTCCCACCGTTGACACGAGAGCCAAAACGAGCACGTGGGACAAGAGGAGGAATATTTTTCAAGTTAAAAAAAAACAAGCCTTTTTGGCACTGTTTAACTATTCCGTTTACAAAAATAAAAATGGGAATAATTTCTGTATAGAATATAGCATGATCTTCTATCAACGACATTTGTCATAATTTTAAAATATTTCATTTTATAATCTTATTTAAAAGAAATTAAAAGTTTTCCTTTAAATAATAAATGAAATGTCATAGTTTTTTACGATTCAGAGCAAATTTTCGCTAAACGGTGTTTTGTATTTTGCAAAAACGAATTGATTTAAAATAAATTCTCCAAGGATTCCGGCTTTTATGAAGAAGGTGGAAGTTTTCTTTTCTCTTAATTTCATAAAATTAAGCGTAAGTGTGTGTGCTGGAGGATCCAAAAAAAAAAACTGAAAAAGTCCTGGAAATTTCATTAAAATCCAACAACTATTTGGTTTTTGCAAGAATTTCCATGTTTTTTGTTTGTTTGTTTTTTTTAACACCAAAAAAGACGTTAAATCTTCCAATGTTTGCCCCACCGCTGTTGAACCTGCTAAAAAGGATTAAAAATTATATAAGATAATTATTTTGTTGGGATATCCTCTTAACAGCAAATTTTTTAACGATAAAACTTTGTTCTTAGCAAATTTGGGGCCTTTTTTTCTTCATGGTAAGCAAATCTTTGGCGGCACCTGTAGGTACCTCAACATTTTCGCGGAAAACCGCATGCCATAATGAAAAAGGCCACATATTTTTATCGTCAAAATGTTTATTATTGAGATAAAGTTCAAATGATTTTTGAGATTTTTTAATCCTTTCTAACGCTCGAAATTTTGGTCTACGCCATCACGGTCACATTTACATTGACTTTGCGCTTTTTTCTCGTTGAAAACACATTTTCTTCTAAAAATCAAATAATTGTTCGATTTTAATGAAATTTTCAGGACTTACAAATTTTTTTTTTTTTTTTTACATATCTTAACCCACACACTTCATGAAATTTCTCAAAAAAAAACAAACCTTTCTTTTTCCTGAATTTTTTAAAGTAGGACTTCTTGGAGAATCTAAGTCACCTAATTTTACAAAAAACATTGATTTACTTTCTCCAAAGAGCCCTGTTTTTAACTGACCCCCTCCCCTCCACACACCTTAATTATAGAAGTGGCTAGTAAAGTAACGTATTAAAAAAAAAAAAAATAATTTCATCCATTTCTGAATATGTCGTGAATGTTTCATTAAAGTCCGACAATTATTTGAATTTTGCAAGAATTTTCAAGTGTTTCCCTTGGAAAAAGCCTAAAATAAAACAAACCCCTTTTTTTTTTCTTTCCCCCCCCCCTTTAGTTTGCCACTGTTGTAAAAAAAAAAAATTTTAATCAAAATTTTAGTAATGAGCGCCTTTGCTATTTTCCTGGCAGAAAGATTTCTCATGGGTATTGTTTCAGGAAACCTGGTTGAGGTGCATATGATTGTTAGAAGATATTGGTTCCCTAAATTAGTTTTGGGTAATGGTCCAACACAGTCTACGATAATACAACAAAAGGGCTCCTTGAAGGCAGGGAATTTCTGATTCGGCTTCTCTACTACCTGGCAGGTGTGGCAAGTCTGACAATGCTCAGACACATCCCTTGGATACCTCGGCAGTAAAAATGTTTGCTCTTATCGTGTGTCTTAACACCAATCTCATGAGCCGTTCTCATTACTTCATTTCTGTACTGTTTAAGGAGTACTACTAGGTGAACTGTTGACCAGTCTTCTGAAGCTGAGATGTGGGAGGGTCTCCACTTCCTCATTAGTAGCTCATCCTTTATAAAATACCTGGTTGGAACTTTCTTGGGCAACACCTAACAGAAGAGTAGCGTGAGCTCAGAATCTCTCCCCTGTTTTGTTACAAGTGATATACACGATATGGAAATGTTCATAGCAGGCTCATCAACATCGTTGCTATTCCCAGTTGGGATACTATCGGGAGGATAACTTAATCCCACATCAGGATTCAGATATTTTCTGTGTTTACCAAGGCAACTGGTTCTGAAACTACTTTAGGGTGGTGTATCACCCTTCCACCTGCCAATTCATTTCCTAACAGCATGGATATGCCCTTCATAGGCAAACTGGGTACCACTCCAACCTCAACTGGGCTAGACACTAACCCTGACATAAGATGGATTCGATGCAGGGGGGATGCTAACAAAGCTGCTGCTAACACCCTGTATAATAACAGATTCGCCAGTGGCTGAATTCGATCCACATGGCGTGAAGCTCTTCACAATCGGACTGAGTCACCCTAGTGTCTCACAAGATCTTCATGGATTTTTTCTCCATGTGGGATACAGTACCATTAGCCACAAATGGCCTATACTCCTCCCGCACATCTTTGTCATTGAACTTCCTATCCATGGTAACATTGTCGGAAGAAATTAACCCATGAGGTCTGTTTTGACTTAGGGATCTGGACTTGACATTCCACTTCATCCAACAATTTGACATGAGGTGTCCTACTTTATTGCAGTAGTGGCACGTTGGGAGTTTCCTTTCTCTCTTATTCATCTGCCGACATGCTGAGGACTAGGACTTTGAGAGTTGGTACCTCTTAGACTGGGTGGTTGGGTTGAACTAACCAATCAACCCAACTTCGAATTCAGACCAGAGCCAGATCCATGTCTTGGGTGTGGACCGCTTCCAAACTCGGATGAGTTACTGTGACTGAGTTTGCCCTACTTATGCGTTAATGTGTTGTTGAGGGTGGTTTTTAAATCATCAGGGACACATTCTTTAAACTCCTCTTTCAGGATCATTTGCCTCAGCCTGTCATGATCTGCCTCAACGTTTTTTGCTAAGCTCCATCTATCAAAATAGATTTCCTATTGTCTCAAAAACTCTAAATAGGTCTGCTTCTTTCCTTTTTGGTAGGCTCTAAATTTTGCTCGTATCCCTCTGGCACTACCTTGTATGATTTAAGAATGGCTGATTTGACAATGCTATATTCAGCGCAGTCTGTTACTGAGAGATTGGTATACAGTTTTTGGGCTTTGCCTTTTAATGCGGTCTGCAGTAAAATCAGCCCTGTTTCTATGGGCCATGCTAGGTTTGAGGTGACCTTTTCGAAATGCTGGAAATACTTGTTGACGTCAGCCTTGTTAAATTGCGGACCTAAGTCAAACTCACTACTTCTAGCTTTGTGAAGTTCCTGCCTTTCATCTAACTCCTGAAATTGGGTTTCTTGCTCTATTCTAGCCTTTTCGATTTCGGCTTTGGCTCCAACTATTCTAACTAGCTGAGTTTTTCTCATACACTTCCTAAATCTCTAGTTCTAATTTCTTCCCTATTTCAACTATATATTGTTTGTTTGTTTGTTTGTTTGTGTTTTTTTTTTTTTTTTTTTTTTTTTCAGCTTACATAATTTCTCCATAGAGGGTGATGCAAGAACACTATCTCTGACACTCTGAAGCGATGTGATTGCTACTGAGTGAAAATAGGGAGAAAAGATTCTCAGGACGAGCCCCCAATTTTATGTGTTAGGAACTTGTAGTATATAGGTTAACAATGGGTTTTGAAAAAAAGGAATACATGGGATCTATTCTCGGTCTTCACTTAGGAATGGAAGCGTCACACAGGAGTCGGCGAAAAACGGACATAAGATGACGGATTTCAAAATAAAACATTTATAAATACAGAAACAGGTAGAAAGAAAAAGAAAATTCATTTAACAAAGAGGAAAGGGATCAAAGAACAGAAGGTATGAGTGAATACATACATATAAAAAGATCAAGCTAAGAAATCAACTTATTTGTCAATCAATTTGATATCTCCACACAGTTCTAATTCACTGAAGTGAGAGTTCTTATGCTAAAACAATATTTTGGTCGGCCAGCAATTTTCCTGAATTTCTTTTCTTTTGGAAATTTTCGGGGATCCACAGCATCTCCTACAGGTGTTTCATTGGTTGATTCAGTTTCATAGCAGTCCTTTCATCCTCTAGTTGACAGACTTTGCTGTCTTCATTTTAGTGGGCAGTCCATTTACGAATCTGGATGATTCACCCAACAATGTTCATCTGCCACTGGTCAGACAGGAAACTGAAAACCTTTTTTAGATTTTTGCTGTCCCAAAGATAGTCACAGGAGTTCTCTTTGTCCTTGACCGGGTGTGCAGGAGGATAGGGCGCAAATCACGTCATTAAAAAACTTAATCAACCCGCCGTAGGGTCTGATCATGTGATCGCAGAAGGGGAACCTGGTGGTGCCAGGAATTCACATGGTCAATTTCGGAACCAGGTCATTTTCAGGTCTGGTTGCTTGAGAGTTCATAGGCAAACAAGACTACCCAAACCTCAGCATTTTAAAACCTTAGGGCTTGTGGGTAGAAGAGAAGAGGAGGGTATGGCTGATCATAGAACATATTCCCTTGCAAGTTGAAAGTATGGGATTTTATCTATATTTACTTTTTTTTTTTTTTTTTTTTTTTTTTTAAATGAAGACTCTGATGATAAAACTTTATTTTTATTTGTGTATATCTTGATAATTATTGTATGTAACATTGGATAGTTTTTGAACAAATATAGCGATATTTCTTGGTGTAGTTTTAAGATTTCACCCTAAGGTTTTAAAATGCTGAGGTTTGGGTATATTCTTATTTTCTCTTTGTTAGTGTGTCAATTGCTTGTATGTCCAGACAAGGAGAATGAATCTTAATTTGCAACCTTAACTGATAATTTATCATTTCAGCTTTTTTTTTTTTTTTTTTTTTTTTTTTTTTTTAAACCTAGATTGAATTTTAAATTAGATGTCTTGTACCTTGCTTGCTAATACTGAAGATTAAAGAGGAAAATATTTGAATACACTTCACTATTCTATTTAAACTATGTAATTCTGTTTGGAATAGTTAATGATTTCAATTTATTAAAGGAAAGATTAAACAACAGAATACATTCTTTTGCCTTAATTTATTTTGTAAAAAGATTTCATCTGGATTTGGAACTGCAATTGTCCACATAGTGAGAAGCCAGATATATTTTAATGGATTTTTTTTTTATTTTAATGCTGACAATGCTGTGCCATGAAGATATAAAAGAAAAGCTGAAGTTTCTTGCATTCAAAATTGTATGGGGGTGAGTGCTGAAAGTTTTTAGCTCAACTCATCAAAATTTTGCAATTCTTTCTTGACTAGGTAAAGAACTTTTCAGCATTCCTATATGCTATAACATCAGTCATCTCAAAATAATTTTTGACATAAAATATTTGCAAATAATTCACTGCTAATAATTGTTCTTTCAGAACATAATGTCATCTAAGAAAAGGTTTTACTGTTTAAAATTTCTTTTTGTTACAACTATTTTATTATAGATGACTGGTCGAGGCCGAGCACGAGGTAGAGGTGGGAGAGGCCGTGGCAATCAGGATGGTGGCCCTCCACGTCGTAATGGTGGAGGAGATGTAAGTGACTTGGTTGATTTTTGATTCATCTTGGCTCAAGATTACTCAGAATCATAGTTCATTTGAAACAGTTAATGCTAAAGTTTTCACTGAAATTGGGTATCCCAAATGTTTTTATTTTTTCCAATATATCAAAGCTTTTCATGTAGGTATACAGATTGACAAAATATAAAATGGTGTCAAATTTATTTTGTTAGTTCAATTATGACCATTCAGTGTTCGTTGGATTTTCCATCTAGAGTGAGATTGGGCCAGAAGCCCATTTTAACAGTGCATATGTAAAGATTCAGGCTTCAAACAAGTGAAAAATCATTATAAATGCAATGTCATTAAGTAATAAAAGAAAGAAAATACCAAAGGAATTAATGATTGAAATTAAACCAGCCTAAACAAGAGGAACATCACATTCCATCCTAAAAACAGTGTAAAAATAAAATAGGAATGCAACTTTGACTATTCATATAAATTTCAATTTTGCAGTTAAGTCATTGAAAATTCTTAATGTTTCATAATGGGAATACATCAATAAAATTCCTTGTTTCATCATTTAAATACAGGTAGAAACAAATTTTGAACTTGCTGTAAAAAAGGTACTGGCGGAGATACAAGCCTGAAACTTTTACTCATTTTGGATGAGGAATTCAACAAAACTGTTATTTTGTCTATAATATTAACCCTTTTTCTCCAAATTATTTTTTTTTTAAATTTTGTAAATTTATGCAATTACCCAAAAAGGACTAACATAAAAAATTTGAAAATTGTTATACAAAAGGAATCACTGGTCAGTTTTTCAAAGCCTCCATTTTTTTTTTTATTTTTTCCTTTGAAACCACAATGAATTTTGTAGCACCCCCTCTCCCACTAACTTTTCATCTTCTCCCAAATGTATGAACCCTGCTCTTTTGACTATTTTTCATCAATAAAAATTGGTTTAAAAAAAAGTAACTGAAATTCCTATACTTTCTATGTGAATAATCAGAAAATAAGTTTTTGTAAAAAGGCTGTTGCTCATTTTGCATTTCTGGATCCTGCCTGCCTTTCTGTACTTTCATTCAATATATATTAATCACAAATTCAGTTTAATTGTACAAAGTTGGTTTTGTTAGTTTGAATTAATTTTAAGGCAATAGATAGTTTGATGTCACTTTATTACAGACTGGCAGTAGAGCCCGGCGTTGTAACAGTAAGAGATAGATCAAGTATTGACCATCATAAAGACTGAAAAATAAAATGACAAAGATTATTGTTTAAGGTTGACGGACATGCATGTCTTAAATAGTTTTTTTTTTTTTTTTTTTTTTTTTTTTTTTACAAATTGGTCAAACTCAAACAAAAACATTGTTTTCAATCGTTATGAGTCTACTGATTGAGTAGAATTTTAATATAAACAATTGTCTTGTAAATGGAATTTTTAAAGCATTCTGAATGTAAAAATAAAGAAAAAAGTGTGCAAGACAATAAGAAACACTACCTGCCAAAAAAAAGTGAAGTTTTGTTGAAATCGGTTAAAAAATGTAGGAAATCTGATCCCATATATAAATGCACACACACACACACACACACACACACACACACACACACACACACACACACAACCAACCTGGGTTTTATAATAAGTATAACTCTATGTTAATAGGTATAACTTGATATGAGTTGTCCCCCTTTCATTAATGCCTCTTAATTGTGTTTTCAAATTGATGTTGTGCAAAAACAATTGTTTTTTCCAATTTTTGGCGCTGTCAGAACCACCGCAAGGTAATTTTACATAGTCCTATGAAGTTTTGTTGAAAAATGTAGGAAATCCGATCCAATATATAAACGTACACACACACACAATCTGCATTTTATAATAACTAAGATTTCTATACAATGTCCTACACAGGATAAAAATAGCATTGTCTTGATTTTGTTGAAGAATTAAGAGGAACTTTGCTATCCAAACTTAAAAATGTAATTGGAACACATTCTTTAATTTCTGTCTATCATTATAGAAATGTTATAGGATAGATTTTTACAAGCTAGTTATTATAAATGGGTATTTTGTTGACAGATACAGTGAAAAAACCAGTGATGGGTACAAGATGTGGTGAGAAAAGCATTCAACAGAATACCGTCTTGTTTTGGTCAAGGAAGTAGAAGCAACAGATGACCGACACATTAGTACAGATCTTTCAGTTCTCAGGTCTTTGTCAAAAGCAGTTTTATTGAGGAAAAATAGAGATGGCATATAAAGTTGACACAATGAATTTGACATGGCTTGCTGATTGAATGCAGCATACATTAATGTATTAAGACAGCAGAGTATTGTATAATGAATAGAGAGCAGTGTCAAGTGATTTTTAGGAGCAATTGGCATTTAGCCTGCTGTGATATGAACCTGTTTATTACTTGACACTGCTCTCTATTAGGGCTTTTTTCCTGTTGGCTATCAAAAGCCTACATTTGCATGAAATTTAGCCACTTGTGTAAGGTAATTATAGTCTATTGTTTCATGTTGTGGCTGATAATGTAACCAACATCAATGTCTGGCCATTTACTCACAAGAGATCAACATCAAATCTAGTGAATAATGCATTAAATATTCTATGTAAAGTAGTTTTTGGCATGACCCAACCTCATACATGGGAAGTGTTTTTTTTTTTGTTTTTTGTTTTTTTTTTCCCTACCCCCTTTGGCTATCAAAGCTGTTCTGTCTAATCTCTCTCACCCTATGTATCTGATCTTGAAGCTGTATTGTTGACAGCCCAATAATAGTGTGGCAATTTTATTTATCTTTTAGTTCTGAATTGCAATGTAACACACACACACACACACACACATATATATATATATATATATATATATATATATATATAAATAAATTTTAGGAATACGTTTTCACAGCGTCGACAACGTGACCATGTTTAAACAGAACGCTGATCTTATAAAACTTTCAGTTTTCTGTTTGGATAAGTCTTGTTCTTATGTCCATCGTCTTTGTCATGTTGAATTGATAATGTTAATTATATTTTATGAATATGTCCTGAAGATGGTTTATTAGACTGAAACATCCGACGTTGACATTATATTAACATTAAAACAGCATAATTGCATATAAGGATTTTTTTATTTTTTTTCCCCGTATATTTTTCTTCATACTGTCGGATCTATATCCATATATTTGATTTTTTTTTTTTTTTATATATATATATATATGTGTGTGTGTATGTCTGTGCTAAAAAAAAAAACTTATGAAAAGAACCAAAATAAAGTCTATTTGTTTTTGTTGAGAACAGTATTTTTCTATTTGTTTGTTTTTGTGCCCTTTTTATATAAATTAAAATTTCATTGTTAGCAGGGTCGTGGATTTGAACCTCCCCAAAGACAGCCTGGTCCAAGGTATCATGGCCCTCCTCAACAACCTAGCCCAGCTCCTGTGCCATCTGTCTGGAATACTCTAAGGCAGCATCAGCAACCACCATATCAAATGCCAGCCCCATTGCAGGTGCAAGAGCGCCAGGCTAGTGCAGGGGGGCAACCCCAACCTTCAGTTCTGACTTCTGGCAGTGGAGATGCTGCTACATCAGTGCCATCAGGTTCAAGCAGAGCTAGTTATAGAGGTGGAGCCACCCAGGCTCCTGGTGGCATTGAAAAACTCTCCTCTGAATTTTCCAAGCTCTCATTCAGGCGGATGAGGGATGAAAATGTCCATTCCAGACCAGCAAATGTTCATGTTAAGCAAGGTAAGAAAACTGAACTCTTGCCATATTTGGTTGCAAATATTTCTATTTATTTATTTTTATTTTTTTTTTTTTTTATTTACTTTTTTCAATGTTTAAGTGTCTTTTTTTTTTTTTTTTTTTCCCCAGGGAGTGCAGGAAAAACGCTGGATCTTTACTGCAATTATTTTGATATTCTCACAATGCCTGCATATAGTTTGCATCATTACCATGTCACATTTGCCCCTGAAGTAGAAGGTAAAAAAGTGAGAAAGGGTCTCCTTGAACAGCATTCCAAAAAATACTTTGGTGACATCTACTTATTTGATGGCATGATGTTATTTTTGCCAAAACAGTTACCAGATGTAAGTTTTTCTTTATTTGTATGGCTTCAGAGAGTAACTATTGTCCCTTTCATATTCAGCAAGGAATTAATTTCTTGATTATTCTGCTAACTCATGAAGTAAATAAAAATGTTCTTTTTGTGTGTACTTTCTTAAAGCAACAATGAATGACTAATGCTATCACATTATTAAGGATCTAATTTTTTCTCATTGGTGTTTAGAATTTTCTAAAAATTTTAAGTTTTACATAAACTCTTCTCAGTGGAAACTAAAGACAAGTAAAGCTTCCTAAAACTTTAAAATTGATGGACGAAATGATTGAAGGTTTTTGTTATTAATGCAGGTGTGCTCACTTACCTTTTCTCACTCTCCATCCACCACCTTATTTTGCCTGGATTTACAAACTGGCTTGACTTTGAAACCGGCTTGATTGCTTCATGATGAATATTTTGCTTTGTAGACCTTGGAGCTTGTCTCTCGTAGTGATCTCACTAACAGTGTTCACAAGATCACCATCACATGGAGATGTAAAGTAATGCGTACCTCCCCCATTATCATTCAACTGCTTAACATTCTCTACAAACAGTAAGTAAATTCTTTTTAACTTGAAATGCAGTGTAGTAGTTTTTTTTTTTTTGTTTTTTAAATTAAAGTGATTTAAAATATTCATCAGATATTAGGGCTATTTGCGTGTTCAAATTCTGTAAGATTCAGATTTAAATAAATAAAAAGAAAAAAATGCAGCTTTAGTTTTATTCAGTGTCTACATTTTTCTTGTCAGATGGAAAGCTTGACTAATCTTTTTTGTAATTTCAGTAAAAAGATTTCAAAAGTAGCATTTATCAGATTCTGAAATTGCTTGGAACTTGAAATGTCTCTTTTTTTTTTTCTTCACTCTCTCTCTAGTGAGAATGAAATTTTCTTTAAATCTCATGTTTTTTTTTTCTCTTTCTCTCTCTTCAGGATGCTAATGTCTTTGAGTTTAGTTCAAATTGGTAGAAATTACTATTCTGTTCCTAAACAGTTTGATCAAGAAAGTAAATTGGCAAAGGTACACCGGTAAGTTTTAATTTGTAAGAATTGATTGTTTATCTCTTTGATATTTTTTTTTATTATTGTATTTTTTAAAAAATTTTTTTTTAATAGCCTGTCCATTTTTTTTTTAATAGCCTGTCCATTTTAGATGGCATCCAAAGCAGCATTCTCAATTATGAAAGAGGGGCTATGTTATGTGTTGATATCTCGCATAAAGTGATGCGATTGGACACTGTGGCAGATATCATGTTGTCTTGTAAGATTAAGATCAATTCTCCAGGCTGGAAAGAAGCCATTCTGCGTCGTCTTCTAGGAAGAATTGTACTCACAAGGTAAGTCTATAATTTTTTTTTTTTTTATTCCGTCATGAGCCAGAATGTTTTCCTTGTTCTTTTGGATGTTTTAGAATGAAGGCATTCTCTTCTGTGTTGCCTGCTGCCATGTGAACCTTACAATTTTCATTTTCTTTCAGATACAACAACAGGACATATCGAATAGATGATATTGACATGAACATGTTACCAACAAGAACTTTTCTCAAACACAACACTCCAATCTCTTTTGTTGATTATTACAGAAATGTGAGCAACAGAAATTTTTCTTTTTCAATTCTTATTAGGTTGGAACAAAAGTTTGTACTGCTTAAATGAAGTTCAAAGAGAATATATATTTGTTCACAGATTTATTCAACCACATGTACTTTTTTTTTTTTTTTTTTCACTACCTTTGAGGCAGCTTCATGTTTCTGCCGACTCAGAATTTGGCATCTGTGTGATGTATTAGTATAAGTGTTTTTTATAGGTTTCCAAAGAATTGAAATTACCATTTTAAGATAATATTGTAGGGATAAAATAAGTGACAATCTAAAGATGTAAAGACAGGTGAGTACGGCAAACTTTCTGCTAGGTCTGCAGACATGAAGTTGGTTGTCCTTGTTCTTGATGCTCTTCATTGATTGCAACCTTTTAATCAGTCCAGCTGGAAACAGTGTTTGTTTGACAGAAGGGAGGGTTAGAACAAGTATTAATAGCTAATTATTGATGGCCAAGGGAAAGATCTGACCTGATCTGTTGATTGTGAGAGAAAACAAGACGCAGTGAAGATATCCCAAGTACAACTTCTCACACCCCAAATCATGCCAGCTGAATCCATAAATAACCCTCTTTCTGTCTTGTATATGTGTGTGTATATATATATATATATATATATAATATATATAAATTTTTATCTTTCTCAGAATTATGGTGTTCAAATTCGATATACTAATTTGCCAATGCTGTTGAGTAAACCCAAAGCTCGTGATATCCGAAGAGGACAAAACACACCAATTTATCTGGTGCCAGAATTGGTAGCCATCACAGGTGAGTAAAAAATTTTAAAATTTCAAAGAAATTAACTCCAGTGTGGTAATGTATATTCAAAAATGTAGCAACTCTTGTGGCTTTTGCCAATAGGATTTTTATATATATATATATATATATATATATATATAATATATATGGATTGATAGCAATTGACTCTTGACTTTAAGAGGTTAAGATTGGGGTGCTCTGGGAAGTAAACATGTGATAGTTTGTTCCACAAAGCAGCAGTTCTCTGGTGAAAAAGTTACCAGAGTGGAATTTCTGCCTTTATAAATAATGTGAGCAATTCAACTCTGGGCAAAGCATGGTAAATCATGGCTGTAAAAGTCAGAACTAGAGAATGTAGCTCATCTGAACATTTATAGCAATATAGTAGTCATAAACAGTTTTGATAACTGGTACAAAGTGAGGATTGGGCAACTTCAGTAGAGGCATGTCAGCAATACTGTCTTTTTTTCTTTTTTTTTTTTTTTTTTTTTTTTTTTTTTCCCCTCTCTCTCTCGTCAACTTTGATCTTCAAAAATTTAAATGCAATATTAACTGTTATCTTCTGTCTTAATTCTGGTTCTTTTATTCTCTGCTCTTAAGTCTGTTTTTTTTTTTGTTTTTTTTTCTAGGGTAGGAAAAAGAGCCAACTATTTTCCCAGCATTTTTAGCAATGTATCATATGTATATCTATTTGTGGACTGGAGTGAACTTTAGTCCCAATAGAGGTTTAAAGCATGGCGCTTCATTGAATGTTTTCCCCCAACTGAACTGTCAATGGAGAGATCAGCTGTAAAGCATCTTGATTTTTGGAGTGCTTTTGTAAACTGGTATCAGCATTTCTAATTACTAATGATTATAGAATGTTTCTAGGTAGAATAAAAAGCAAAAAGAGGGTATGGCCAAGCAGAAAACTTTAGGGGACCCTAGCATTGATCTCATGCATATCAGAAAACTGGACATTTATGGCTTTCATGCACCTACCTGAGGGAAAGGATATATTGACTCTTCTAGAGATGCCATAATTGAGTGTGTAGAAACCCTTTTTGCCACACCTTGTCAATTACATTTGAGATATCCATAGCAGTGGTTGTTATGATGTAAATTCCATAGATTTCTCCATTGATTGTGTGTGTAATGGCTACATTCTTATTAGTAAATTGTTTCTATTGTGACAAGAACTGTGCTTTCTTAGTCTGTGAATGTTGATAGAAATGTAAGTCTTTTTGATCCTTCATAAATTTTTCTTCTCTCCCTACCTAGGTCTTGAGGATGAAGTGCGAACCAATTTTGACATCATGAGAGATCTTGCTCAAAGCACCAGGCTGACACCTGATACCAGGATTGATAGATTAGAGAAATTTATTCAAAAAACTCGCCAGTAAGTGTCCAAACACTTATTACTTTATAACATTGCTGAGATAAAAGAATTCAAAGAAAGGTCTCAAAAATTCTTTTGGTTTTTCTTTTACAGAAATCAAGAAGCCACAAAATTGGTTGCCCAGTGGGAAATGCAATTGTCTGATAAATTGGCCAAAATTCCTGCTCGGGTTTTAGAACCTGAGAAAATAATATTTGGTGAGGGTAAATTTGTAAGTATTAACCAAACCTAATATTCATTATTTATTTGATGAAAATGCAATGCTTAGGTGGAGGATAAAATTTGTTCATTTGTGTTTTTTGTTGGTTTTAATTTTGATTCATAGTTGGCTTCTTTTTATTTTACTTAGACTTTTCTCCAATTTCTCTCTTCCTCTCTAGTGTGATGTATC
This sequence comes from Acanthosepion lycidas, assembly GCA_963932145.1. Taxonomy (NCBI): domain Eukaryota; kingdom Metazoa; phylum Mollusca; class Cephalopoda; order Sepiida; family Sepiidae; genus Acanthosepion; species Acanthosepion lycidas. Next base: position 789,114 of record OZ010596.1, read on the forward strand.
TTTTTTTTCTGTGGAACATTTGCGTGTGGTTTCTAGTCTGGCACTGGGATCTTGGGGTTTTTTTTTTTTTTTTTTTTTTTTTTTTTTTTTTTTTAAGAAGATAGACTACTTAACTGGATGATAATTGAAATTTGCAGGAAAGTGGATTGAAAATTTGAAGAAAATTAAAAACAAAAAGCATTGAAATATTGTTTCAAAATAATGAAATCCCAAACAGTTCCAAGGAAAATCTAGTCCAAATTTAACAATTCAGTAAGATTAAGCAAAACCAAGACTACTTGTCATTCTCCTCTTACATTCTCTTTCTTACTAGCAGTATCATTAAAGATGTCTGTCTTGGAAAATAGAAAAACATGTTATCAAAGAAAACTGGTGGTCACTGAATAGAATTAAAATTATTCTGGACAGAGCCAGAATAAAAATATGGGTTGAATCAACCACCTAAAAGAAATCTATCCCTTTAAAAATAGATTAGGACGTAACATTGGGGATGGGTTCATTCATTTTAATTTGTGCCATTTGTCAAAATTTTATGGTTTCCATTATTTTGGATGCAAGTGATGAAGAAAAGTTAATTACTGCCCTGAAGTGACCAGGGGCGACCAGATGTGTGGCCTGGTTGACCGAGAAATCACCTAAAACAGCCAGCGTGAGACAAGCTGTTAAAGATTACTGAAAATCCCCTTGTCTATGCATTCTAAAAGTTTAGATTCATCACATTGACAGTTGTATTAGTCTTTGGAGTGGGCTGAAGTAGGATGCTGAGAAAGTGGGGGGGGGGTTAGCACTGCCTATATGGAGCAGTGGTGCAAGATGAGACGTGAAGTGAGTTGGAGTTAAGGGGTGTGTTGATTACTTTGACCACTCTCAAAAGGGGGCTATACAACCCCCTAAATGTTGAAAAAATGGAATTTTAGAAAAAGCTTGATGCTAAAGATGAAAGATAATCAAACCCTAGACTCTGGTCTACATCACACCTGTCAGATGCAAAACTCTTGTAAGCTGGAGGTTCGGACAACATGAGGAGTCCCTAGATTACTATTACTGGAATCAACATAATTTGCTGAGACCTCCTGACCAATACCTTGTGACATCTCTGAAAATCTGGAACTTAGAAATTTAAATTACTAACACGGGCTGTAAACTCCAAAAAGGGATCCCAGTCTCATTTGATTATAACAATAGTGGGAAGGGTTAAAACCACTGTATACAACAAATCGTATATAAACCAAATTGTTACTTTTTTAAACCAGTTAATTCTTTATTCCAAGGAATTCTATTTGTGTAGCTCCTCACCGTTGACCTGTTTTTAACTTCAGTCAACATCAGTGATCTTCTCACCCTATGAGATCAAAAACACAATGTGGCAGAGGAGTAAAGGAGACAAACTAAGTCAAGTGGAACTATAGTCATCAACATGATGCCAGTGACAAAGGACACATTAACAAGTGAGGAGTCGGCTAGATGGTAACCATGGTGGTCTGAAGAACATGGGAGACAGGGGTTACACTAGTATTTATTTTGTAGCCTGTTTTTTAGCCTTTGTGATTTTATTTTTGTGTTCCAGATAAAAGGAGAAGAGAATGCTGAATGGTCTGGTCCAATGCGAGGCATTCCTTTGCACTCTGTGAGAAATGTTGCCAACTGGCTGCTTATTTACCCCAGAACCTATTCAAGAATGGCAGGTGATTTTGAGGAATGCCTGAAACGAGTGGCTGATCCTCTGAAGATCAAATATCAAGACCCTGTCCGGTTAGTTTTGACCTTTTGCATTTTGACACGTTAAACTGCATTTGAACTCTGGTCACAAAATATAATTAACTGAAATATTAAATGGATTTGAAGTTAATATCTAATCCCTGCCCCCCCCCCTTTTTTTAACATTGCTTGTAAAATAGAATGGGATTTAATAGTTTTGAATATTGGCTTCTGTTTATTTGGTATATAAAATGCAAAACTGACTGAATATCTCTTGACTTCAGTTGTGAGACCCGTGATATGGATCCTTCAGGCCAGGCATACATTAGTTGCATCAAAGAAAATGTCGTAGACTCTACACAACTTGTTGTGGCACTTGTCCATGACAATGCAAAAAGCCGTTATGATGCAATAAAGAAATTCTGTTCTATTGACCAACCAGCAGGGAAGCCAAGTGAGTTTTTTTTTGTTTTTTTTTTTTTCGGTAATGTTTCTATGTAGGCTCTCATTCATTAAACCTTTGCATATTTTGAATCAATTGTAAAAGGGGATAAAACTTGGCCCAACAATATGGATTCTAGAATTATCAAAGTATGGTAAAAATGAATTTAATTTTTAATAGTAACTGGTAATTTTATATACAAGTTCATGTATTAAGAGGTACAATGTCATCACATATTTGACAAAAATCAATTTTTTTGGCCTAATTGTTTTTCTATTGCCCCTGTTATCTTTTCTTAACAAGAGTGATTTCATTTTTTTTTTTTTTCTTTTCCCCCCACTTGCAGTTCCATCTCAAGTAGTTGTGCAAAGGTCTTTAACAAAAAGAAATACATTCATGTCTGTTGCAACAAAAATTGCTATTCAGATAAACTGCAAACTTGGAGGAATACCTTGGCTTGTTCATTTACCAGTAAGTTGTTTTTTGTTTTAAACTTTGAAAGATCTAGTGTCAAAAATGATGGCTTAACTCCTTTGACTTGTGATCGGAGTACCTGTGTACTCTATCTAGAATATAAATATTGCTTCCTAGCCTCGTGCCAAAGATCAGTATTCTACCTGTGTACCCCAAAAAGCATTATGCAATTTTTTTTAATCATTTTACTCCATGCAAGGCAGCAAAGCCACTATGATACAAGGGATTACTGAGTATGAAAGAATAAGAGAACAAACATTAATGAGTGAGAATTGTGAAGATAACGATTGACATTGATTCTGGCGGTGTTCTAGCAGAGGATGTTGCTGCTGTTATAGAGTTCAACAGTGTAAATTCCGTTAAGGCAGTTCATGTGGACAAGACCACTACAAAGACTGTTTGTGAGGTTGGGCTTGTTACAGCTCTGGAGAAAAAAATGAAAAGTTGTATACCATTGGCTGTTCATTTTATCAAAATAAACTTCCATTTACAGCTATTTTTATTACATTGATAGAAAAAGAAGCCAGACTTCTGCTCCTCGAGGGAAACTTTGTAGAAATGATTACTAGGATTTGCCCCATGTAGAATTTAACACTGTCAATAGCCTACTAGATAACTTGTATTTTACTGCAGGGGCAATGGAGGATTTAAGTGGTGACCAAAGACTGCTCTTAGAATATGCGGTAAGAATTTGTCTGAAGGAAAGTGAACCCTAGATTTGCTGCCTGGAACATTGGGTCTTAGCATTAAAAGATTTACAGCACAAAAATGTTTTTTTGTTTTAGAAGTAGCGAGCCACCAGAGAAGAGACATAAAAAAAAAAAAAAATAAAATTACATTCAACTCTAATACAAATAATGAACTTCAAGAGGTTCTAATGAGTGGAACAACACTGAAGTTACCAAATTTACCTGCATATTCGCAAGGTGTAAAAAGAGCAGTTAAATTAACTACTGAAGCTTCACAAATTGTATATGGACAAGAATCGAGGCACAAGAAGACTAGTAAATCATTGTGCCATCAAATAAGACCTTCATTTATTTCAAAGGGAAATTATACTGAACAATATAGCTATATTATCATATACTGTTCATTAGTTTTAGTGTGATGTTTCAATCAATAATTTAAATTTAAAACATTTTCTTATAATTTGTGCCCAACAGTATTATGGTTTTGTATACACTTATTTTTTTGTTTTGATTAGTTACAGCCTAACGGATGCTGTAAGATCTTATTCATTAGTCTTTTTTGTAATCTTTTTACAATTTTTATTTTTCAATTATTGAATACGGTAAAAAAAAAAAAAAATGTATATTTTTGCTCGTGGTGACTCATAATTACAATTCTGATTTGAATATATTTTTCAATTCAATATATCTAATGCAAAAAAAAAAATACTAACTTTATTTAGATTTATTCTGGAAATAGTAAAATTTTGAAGTCAGTTTGTAAGCAGAATTCCTGTGGAAATTTGGGATAACTTTCATTTTGCAATTTGATAAGACTGAATCTGTTAAAATGCATCCAGAAAGACTACAACCTTTCAACTTGTGAAGACCTGTATGTCAAACTCTGTTGAATACTTTCGAGATTTTCAAATCAACAGCCTGAGCTTTACCATTCTCATTGAAAGCTTTCAGCAATAATCATTAATATATCAGCAGCTAGCCTAGAGAAACAAAAGCTATATTGCATGTCTGGAAGAAGACCCTGCAATGTGAGAGGCTTAACCAATTCAGAGTTGATTAGGGCCTCTAGTAGTTTGCCAAAAAGAAGTAAAGGGCCAATGGGATGGACAGGCTCTTAAGACTGGAACAATATGTGCATTGTGCATTTCATGGGCTTACATAAAACACTGCATGAGTTTGATTTAATTTTAGCTGATCTTGCAAATATTTTCATACTGAAATTTTTTTTTGTAGAAACTTTCTTCTTTTTTTGTATTGTAATGTTATTTTACAAATAATTAAGAATCTGGCAACATGCTGCTTCGTAGCCATTGAAGAAGTTTTGACCAATGTATGTTGTAATGAGTCTTTTCCCAGTTGAATTGTTAATAGCACAGTCTGATAGATGAAGAGTTTAGCCTTGGACTTTTGTTTCCCCATCTTTTATTTCTCTTGCTGTATAACATTTTTGACTTGATGAAACTGTTTCTAAATTTCCAGCTCACTAATTACATGATAGTCGGAATTGACCATTATCATGATTCTGCAAAAAAAGGACATTCAGTTGGAGGAATTGTGGCCAGTATGAATAAAGACTTGACCCACTGGTATTCTCGTACAACATTTCAGACAGCCCATGAGGAATTATCATCCAAATTACAAATAATGATGCAAAGTAAGTATTTTTTTTTTCTCCCCGTAAAAATGTAAAATAGCATAATGCATTGTTGCTGTTTTGTAATTTCAACTTGTTTTAAAATGGCTTAAATTAACAATTTTTTGTTTTCAGTGCTGCTCAAGAGATATAACGAGGTAAATAATCATCTACCTGACCGTGTCTTTGTGTACAGAGATGGTGTTGGTGACGGCCAGTTGAATTTGGTGCTAAATTATGAAGTTAAGCAATACCTGGATGCATTTGAAAATTTGGCCCCTAACCACAAGTAAGTTTTGGCTTTGGAACTTTTTCTGCGCGAAAAAGTTTGGATTTCTCTTGGGGAGGGGGGTCCGACCGACTTAGCTTATGAGCCTCACTCTCTTTATATTTTGGTTACCTTGCACAAATTCACATAAAACACAAAGCACACACAAGTACAAGAAAAAAAATAGAAATGTTTTCAAATTTACCCAACTGAATTTTTTTTTTTTTCATTTGTAAATTTTATTTTTCTACATTGATTAGAACAAGATTTGGCATTTTTCATTGCCTTTGTCAACTAATTTGGTAAAAATCAAAATGAAAAAATGTTTCAGATTTAAATTGACTGTGGTCATTGTGAAAAAGAGGATCAACACTCGTCTCTTCATGCAAAATCCAGATCGTGGCCAAACAATTAGACGAGGACCAAATGCATACAGAGACACTTCCAGATGGAAGAACCCTCAGCCGGGCACAGTTGTTGACAGGGATATAGTGAGGAATGAATGGTAAGCGGGCACACCTTCCTCTCTCCTTTCCCTCCTGTCTTACTTTCTTTTTTTGAGTTGTTCATATTGTGACATTCTCTCTCTCCTCCTTTCTTTTCTTTTTTCCTCTTTTCTTTTTTCCTCTTTTCTTTTTTCCTCTTTTCTTTTTTCCTCTTTTCTTTTTTCCTCTTTTCTTTTTTTCCTCTTTTCTTTTTTCCTCTTTTCTTTTTTCCTCTTTTCTTTTTTCCTCTTTTCTTTTTTCCTCTTTTCTTTTTTCCTCTTTTCTTTTTTCCTCTTTTCTTTTTTCCTCTTTTCTTTTTTCCTCTTTTCTTTTTTCCTCTTTTCTTTTTTCCTCTTTTCTTTTTTCCTCTTTTCTTTTTTCCTCTTTTCTTTTTTCCTCTTTTCTTTTTTCCTCTTTTCTTTTTTCCTCTTTTCTTTTTTCCTCTTTTCTTTTTTCCTCTTTTCTTTTTTCCTCTTTTCTTTTTTCCTCTTTTCTTTTTTCCTCTTTTCTTTTTTCCTCTTTTCTTTTTTCCTCTTTTCTTTTTTCCTCTTTTCTTTTTTCCTCTTTTCTTTTTTCCTCTTTTCTTTTTTCCTCTTTTCTTTTTTCCTCTTTTCTTTTTTCCTCTTTTCTTTTTTCCTCTTTTCTTTTTTCCTCTTTTCTTTTTTCCTCTTTTCTTTTTTCCTCTTTTCTTTTTTCCTCTTTTCTTTTTTCCTCTTTTCTTTTTTCCTCTTTTCTTTTTTCCTCTTTTCTTTTTTCCTCTTTTCTTTTTTCCTCTTTTCTTTCTCTTAAGTTTAAGCAATGACATATCTGGCAATATTAAGACTTTTCATTGCAGCACAAATAACCCTGATCTTATCTTCCAATACAGAACCAGTGATTATGGAAAACCTTTCCCTGTTCTTCATAGCTATCTTCCACATCTGCCTTTTCATTTTCAAATAATTAATACCAAACCTCTCCCTAAATTAACATCCACACAATGTTCAACTATTCCCCATGATTTATTCTACATGTTTATACTTAATGTTACAAAGATTTTGAGAGATCATTAACTTATTTAAGCATAATAAATTTAATAGCTCTTCAAAAGAATCGCTAAGACAGCCAATTGCAAGTCAGAATCGGCTATGTTTTTTAATAAAAACAAAATTGCTCTGTATAGGAATAAGAAACGAAACGTTGACAAATGTAAATATTTTTGGCTTTCTTTATGCCAAATTAACACCTGATTAAATCTTGATTGCTTGCAATCTCTGTTCAGATTTCTGCTCATGAACAATCAGAAAAAAAATAAAATTTAAAACTAAATTGAAAAAAAAAAAAAAAGAAATTCTCAAGATTGTTAGGTGAATTTAACATACATCAGTATCCAAATTATTTTATATTCAATGGGAAACAAAAAGGTTAAAAAATATTTCAAAAATAGAAGAGTGGATCATTCTAACAAATCCACCAAATGAAAATATATTATCCTACCTACCAACTCTATCGCAACTACAATTGAAAAGAATTAATCTAATCTTAACATAAAATTTGTTTCAACTACTTCTCAAACAATGAAAAAATTTTTACAGACCACGTTATGCATTATTTGCTTGCTGTAATGTTTTAGTTTTTTTTCTCAATGCTACTTTAGGAGAAATCAATTTATTATGGTAAAAGTGTATAGAAAGTGTCTTAATTGCTATATCATCCATAGCAAATTTTTTGTGTTCAGATTTTTACATTTCCCCTTACTTGGCAGATCTATTATTAAATGTGGGATATTTAATAAGTGATAAAAAGAAATTATGAAACTTGTTCGATTATATATCCAAACTCGCATTAAAAAAAAAAAAAAAAATTAAAATTTTAATTTGAAAGTTTAAAATTTCAGCATCTCTTCTGTGTGCATGTGTAGTTGCATCAGTGTAAACATCATTTTAGCTTGAAGTTCTAAAGGATGAAACCAGTTTTCTTCCTAACATTGTCCTCATGTATAAAAATTGTGAACCTTATCTAGATTGCTTTCTTTCTAATAAAGTTGTTTTTACTAATTGTTCTTTCTTTTCAGGTATGATTTTTTTGTAGTGTCTCAGAGTGTGCGGCAGGGAACTGTTTCGCCTACACATTACAACGTCATTTCTGACTACTCTGGGCTAAAACCGGACTATCTTCAAAAGTTGACATACAAAATGTGTCATTTATATTACAATTGGCCGGTGAGTATTAATCGCTCTCTTGATTTAAAGAAACATATTTAGGTTTTTTAAGATTTTAAAAATGAATTGTAAACGTTTTAAATGTTTTGAAGTTTAGCTTTTTTTTTTTTTTTTTTTATTATTTGAAACATCTGGATCAATGAATTAGGTATAATCGTTTTTATTTGTTTAGGTTTTTAGCTATTTTGTTTTGCTCGTTAATTTGATGCCCTACCACCCACATACATACACACCATAATACAATCTGTTCTATTGTGTTGCCTATGTCTCGTGTAAAAATATCACCAGTAATGTACAAATTTGTCACTATATTTAAATATATAAAGAAAATCATTACAATATTTAGATCCTTAATACTGCATGTGTTCCGATTCAAAATGTTTTCTTTAAAATATTTGTAGCTGTCTACATGATCAAATGACGACTATTAAAGACACAGATCTAATATTAAGGATTTTACCAATTTTTTTGTTTTCCTTTCTTTTCTGTTTAAATAGGGGCATGAGATAGTAACTGGGAATTTTCTTAAAATTGGATAATGATAAAAGAATTTGATATTTCCTTAATGGGTATTTAATTTTGGAATATTTTGCTATACTAAAAACAAAATTGAATAAGTTGTAAATGAAATTTTATAGAAATCACTAAGCTTGAATTATGTTAACAAAAATACTTATTAAACACAAATCTTTAGTGGACAGTTGTATATCTTTTTTTTTTTTTTTTTTTTTTTTTTTTTTTCTCTCTCCTCCATAAAAACAATATCTACATTTATTTTAATAGAATATGACACAAAGTAGTTTAGCATGGGAATCTTGCATGTATATAGGATTAGTAATATTGTCCAAATCCCTTGGTGCTGACGCTTAGTGCAGTTGGGGAGAAATATGACCCTCTAGATATGAACCTGCATTTTAAATTAAACCCATTCATGAACAGTTTAGGCAGGTGACAGATACTAATGAAATAAACATTTATATATTTTATATAAGAAAATGCTTGATGAAAAGGTTCCTGAGATTGTGTACATTATAAAAAAATTTTTTTTTAATATCTTTCAGGGTACAATCCGTGTTCCAGCTCCATGTCAATATGCTCATAAGCTGGCCTTCCTGGTTGGTCAAAGCATTCACAGGGAACCTGCAATGCTTTTGCGGGACAAGTTGTTCTACCTGTAAATTTACCAGGATGGTGAAGGGGTGGGGTCAGAACTTGCTGTGCAAAGTACTGAGCAAGAAGCTCATACAGAACTGCATACAACTTTTTACATAAGAACACTCAGCTTGTGATTACTTCTTGTTGGGGTAGATTTTTAGCCAAAATTTTGTATATTCATCTCCAGACAATCTGCCCTAGATACTAGCTGTGTGATTACAATGTTCATCCATGTTTAAAAATAAATATATTTTTGAAGTTCTAGATTCTAATTTATCTGTTTTTTTTTGTTTTTTTTTCCTCCTCCTCCTCTCTCTCTCTCTCTCTCTCTCTGATTAGTTTTATTTTAAAGTTCTGAAGTCGGTTTAGGAATTCAATTTTTGAGACTAAACATGTTAAGAGTGATGAAAATTGTTTTAATTTCACTTTTAACAGCAAATGAAAAAAAAATGTTTAACCTGAAATTGGTTTCTGTATTCATCATCTCTTTAGCTTTCTTTCTTCACTTATGATTTGCTTGATTGGATACCTGGTCAGCTAATTCATCCAGTTTTCCTAGGCTTGACAGACTATCCTACAAAGAAATAAAAATGTTCATTCATTCCATAGCAACTCCATCACTATTTCAAAAACTCTCCTGGTTACTATTTTCATGGAATGGCACTAGATACCCCCCCCCCCACACACACACACTTGGATATAGTACACACCATTGGCCAGTTTTCAAACCATTTTGATCGAGGACGAGATGCATTCACAGAATTTTTCCAATCTGTCATTCAATTGCCTAAGGTATGCTATTAAAATGCAGTCAACTAACAAATAATAAATAATTTGTTGAAACTACTCGTGGTTTGGAGGGGGTGGGTATTTTCTCAAATTTCAGCTACATTTCTTTCAGTTGTACTAAGATGCATTCTTTTATTCTAATCAGTATAAAGAGAAATAATCTTTCTTTTCTGAGCCAAAACCTGGTTAACTCATTTGATTCATACATTTGTATGACATTTTTCTTTTATTTACCGACTTGTATCACTATTAGTTTTAATGACGACTTTTTTTTTTTTTTTTTTTTTTTTTTTTTTTTTAGGTGTCATTTGGCAAGATTATTTTATTACAAATATTAATACATTATATTATACTTGCTTGTATAAATGAATTCTTTGTACAAACTGCTTACCTTTTAACATGGCTTTGGCTTGGTGTACAGCTTCTTGTGATTTGAACTTCTCCTCTTCTAACCAACTTTGCTCAATATAATGATTATCTTCAAGCTCTTCACGCATTTTTCTTTAAAAGAAAAAAGACTTTTTTTTTTTTTTTCTTTATTAAATTGAAATAACTCCACTGCCAAGTAAAGTGCATAACTTACTTTGAGATGAGCAATTCTCTGTGCAGTTCATCAAACTTTGTCACAAACCATTGCTTTGCTTCCTTCAATTTTTCAGAAATCTGAAAGAAAATATTGAGAGTTGTTTCTACAAGATATTGTTCAATGAAATATAGCGAGTGAGGACAAAAAAGAATTGGGTAAAATTTTTCTGCACTTTATCCTGGGGTTTTGCAGTGCAAGGCTTACTATCAACCAAATTTGAATTTTTTCTTCAATTTCAAACTGCAGACACTTTGCTGAAATGGATGCTATTTTCAGGAAGAGGATAGATGGGATTGATATTTTCATTTGAAGATTTCTTCAGCAAAATTAAAAGTTGATTGGAATCTTACCTGATCAGATTCTTGCAGCACAAATTTTTGTAACTTTTCGTGAGGGGAATTTTTGATCCTACTTTCTTCTTTCTTGACATGAAAATAGAAAATCTTAAAGGTTGAGAATAAATAAAAAAAAAACAAAAAAAACAGCTGTTGTTTATGGGATTGGACACCAGGCTATCCAGTAGGAATTCAAAAATACATGTCTAAAAGAATTTGGACAAAACGGTGATAATTAACATGACTATTCCAAAAAGTTAATGTTAAATATTTTTATTTTTCATATTTTTTTAAGTCATTTTCTTGATTCCATGCTAGAAATAGGTTTTGTATATTCCTTTTAAGTATATAAATGTTCTTAATTATAAATATCTTTTTTTTATTGTTTGATCATTGCCTATTAAATAATGGGTAAATGGTGTGTGTGTATAATACTTGTAAATTACCTGTAATAGGTTTTCCTCCTTAAATTCTTGAAGCAAATTATCTTCCTTGCCTTTCAAGAAACTTTTGCTGGTCTGTAAAGTTGTTAAAGAACTTATTTCTAATTGCAAAGAAGAGATTTGGTTTTGAAATTTTTGGATGGTCAGCAACTGCAAGAGAGAGAAAAATAAGCTAAGTTTCATTTTCCTTATGTCAACTTCATTGGGAGTTTATTAGTTTTGACTTATTGTAAAAGTGAATTAAACACTTAACTAATAAAAATGAATAAACATTAATATTAAAGTCAATTTCAGTCACTAAAATATTAGGTTGGTGCAAAAATAATTTCGTTTTCTAACATATGTTACTATGTGAGAAAACAAAATTATTTTTGCACCAACCTAATAAAATATTTGGTCAATTTTGAAAATTAGAAAACCTACTCACTCTTTTTTTCTATTTAAATAGGCTGTAATGTTTTGGGGAAATTCAAAGAAAAAAAAATAATGGTTTCAGTTCCCTTCATTTATGATTGATTGTTGTTGCAGTGCAATTTTTGGATACTTTATTCCCATATCCAATGTCTACTTTTATTCTGAATTAGATATTTGTAATTCTGTTTATGAAATTACCAATGAAATATAGGAATATTAACCATTTCATTGCAAAGAAACATTCAGCATTCATTGACTGAGCAGAAAGTGCTACTTTCAGTTGGAATTTTATAAAATAGTTCTGTTAACTCTTTCTGGAAAATCGGTTTTCAAGTCCACTAATTGTTACCACTCTTGCCAGTATTGATGGGTGCTTCCTTCCTCTAAACTTTTGTTTAGTATATTATGGAACATTGCCATCATGATTTGCTTTTCGACTTGCATGTGATATCCATTTTAGTTACTGTTGAAAGTTCTGTCATTTGGTACACTCCTTTGGTTGGACATTTTACAAAAGGAAAACAATTGCACAGTTTTATTTAATTTACTTAGAGACACACATATATATGATTAGATTGTTATTCACCTTGTTAAAACCTGCCATTTTATATAATATATATATATATATATGTGTGTGTTTTAACAAGGTGAATAACAATCTAATCATTTTGACAAGTAAAAAAAAAAAAAAAAAATTTAAGAAATTGACTTGGAAGTCTATTTCTATCTTTTGGTCAACTCACTTGCTCGTTGTTGTTTTCTAGATATTTCTGCTTAGATGTGTGAAGTTTTTCCAGTTCATTTCTCATTCCCTGAAAGCAAACAGAAATTAGATTTGAATTTCAAATCAAAAACAAACTACATCTTACATAATTGCTACACAAAATTGGAAACAACACCTGGAGGTAAAAATTGCATCTGTCTACAAATAGATATTTTACCAGCACTGGAATTGGTTCCATCATTTGTATTTTAGTTTGGGTGCACTTCTTACAAAGCCTTAAAACTGAATGAGAACGGAAAATGACCCATGTATAGATTAAGTGGTAAAATACAAAGTTTTCTAAGATATTTATCACAGTGTTGGTATTGCACAGTGATAAAAACTAATGAATTCAGATTTGGAATAATCTAAATTGTACATTGGATTCATCCAGGGACCTACTCACTCAGATTATGATTAAAGATCTGACCTGATCTTGACCGTAGTCAAATAGTTTGCCCACCTCGTCAGTATACAGTTATTAAAAGGCCCAGTGACTTATTTTTTTTTTCTTCCACAGCCTTGCAGGGGTTGTTTGAAGTTGAAACAGTCATTCTGAGTTTCAAGTGGAGATGTGTGTGTGTGTGTATATATATATATATATATATATATATATACACACAAATAAAAATAAGCCCATAGACACAAGCTGATGTGATTACTCTCACATTATTGATGAAATTTGTTTACACCTTTTCTTTTTCAATTGATGGAAAGGCCTGCTTATAGCACATTAATGACTGGAATCTTACCACTTTGTCCCTCTCTCTCCTTCATATAAGTTCTTGACTCTAAGAGGTTCATTATCATTCAACTACTACAATGGGTTCCTTTATTTTCACATATACATATTAGGATATTACATCGGAAACAAATGTTATGAACATTGTATTCATTCTTCATTTTACATGGGGATATATTCTCTACTTTCAAGTGTAAAATTAGAAGTTGATTTGCATAGTAACATGGAAGGGTTTTGATGACTTTAACTGCCCAGGGTCAGCAGAATTTGCCTTACCTTGTATACAATCAAGGAAGAAAAGCTGAATGAGATTATGAAACAATTGAATTTTGAATTTCAGCTGAGATCCCACCTAGTCATTTTTCCAGCAGCAAGTGGGGGGGGATTTTATTTATTGATTTATTTTTTTTTTCTATCAAACCTTTTTAATTCATAAATCTAAATAACAATTCCAGATACTAATTCATTTTATTGTAATTAAATACTTTTGCAATTATTTTAAACTTATTCTTTACCCTGTTCATAATTAACAACTGGCATCTGTCATAGATATTTCTAATGAAAATCCTTTCATCAATGTCTCTTTAATGCTATTCTTCTGAAATGAGCTCTTTGTTTTGTATATAAATTTATTGCATGCAAATGAACATAGATTTTCTTTTATAAATTCTGCTGTATCTTGGAGGGGGATTATGTGGAGAGACACCAATAGCATTGTTTGGTTCGGTTTCTTTTGTTGAATGAAGCACTTTTTTTTTTTTTTTTTTTTTTTTTTTTTCAAGGTTATTGCTGTCTTGTTTTCCTGCTGTTTTGAATTGCTTTTAAATTCATAATTTATTCAGCAAAAGAGAGAATTTTAGCATGTCCAAAATACTCAAACTATTTACTGGACCAAGATCACAATGCCCCTAATGCTTCTAAGGACTGGAAGCATTGGAAAAAAGCATTTAAAATAATTTATTCTAGAATGTGGGGAGGAAGCACCAGACATATTCCAATCTCTGATAAATTGTTTCATCCAGCGTGTATGAGTACATTGAAGATTGTACAAATTATGAGGAAGCTGTCCAAACACTGGACCGACTATATCTCCAGACATTTAATGAGATCTCTGCTAGGTATCACCTTGTGACCAGAAACTAGAGGAGTCCCTTAATTTTCTTCAGGAACTCCAAACTCTTAGTAAAGATTGCAACTATATAATAATAAAGTCACAGCTGAACAATACAGAGAAGAGTAAATCAGAGATTCCTTTATAAGCAGGATCTCATCCAATTAGGCAATGGTTGCTGAAAATTCAACCTGGGATCAATCATTGGCCTTAAATCATATGCACTTGATCTTGCCCAAAGATATTCACAACTTTATTCCCCTACAAGCACTTCGTTGGTCTCGGGTGTGGTAGCCGCTGTTGGTACCAAGAGTGAATGTGTAAGAGATTCCTACAGCTCTAGTCCAGCCAAAATTATCTTGCCAGAAAAAGTGCCAATTTTGTGGTAATCGGAAAGTCTGCCCTGCTTGTGTCAACTGTTTTAATTGTGGGGGAAAAAAAACCTGACAAAGTGTCAGGTTTTTTTTCCCCACAATTAAAACAGTTGACAAAGGTTTGCCAATCTAAGACCAAGTCATCTGAGATAATGGTCATGGTGGTTAATTTCAAACCAAGTTTGTGTAATCCCGGATATCTTCCCCCAAATCTCTCTTGCAAGTACAACAATCACCATAAAAGGCGGAGAGTTTACTACTCTTACAAACTCTTGTAGTTCTTGGAAGTCAACTATACCAGTGTTTGCATTACTGATGTAGAAATGATTAAATGAATTGAAATCAGTCGTATCTTCCAAGTCTATTAAAATACTTGGGTCTGATGTAAGCCATAGTACTATTCCAGTGCCCACTCCAGATGTTGCCACCCCCCATCAGATACTGTCTTGCTGAGGTGGATCTCGGGTATGTTTTCATATTTGAAATGGATTCCTTTGTCTTCTAATAAAATGTCCATTGATAGATACTAAATTTTTTCCAATAAGCAACTTTGGGGACTTTTAATAAACTCCAAGAGGAACTGTGTTCTGTAACACTTATCTCCTTTGATGAAAGTATTCCCCTTTTTTGGTAAAATGGAATACCTCTGATGTTACTATGTCTGCAACTCTTAATGAAAATGGCTGCCCTGTTGCCATCATGTTATGCCGCCTAAATAAGAGTGAATTAAACTCTACCCTTTGGTGGAAAAAGAGGCTACAGTTATCATTGAAGCTGTTAGAAAGTGGCAACACTTACTGTTGCATAATCGCTTTACTCTAATAACTGATCAACATTCAGTTGCATTCATGTTCAATAATAGAAAGTGAACAAAGGTTAAGAACAGCAAAATTCCGAGTTGGAGAGTAGAGGTGGCTAAAATTATAGTTATTCAATTGCATAGAGACCTGGACTGGAAACTGTTGTCCCTGATGCCCTAACATGAGCTCACTGTCATTTCTAAATGAACTTCATAGTAGTTTATGTCACCCAAGAGTCACATGGATGTTACACTTTGTTAAATGCAAAAACCTTCCATATTCAATAGATGTGAAAAAGTTTTTTGCTCTGAACTGAAACCAAAGTTCTTCAAATCTTCTGCACTAGGAGAATTAATGAGAGCATTGGGCCCCACAAACTGATTAAGTATAGATTTTAAAGGGCCATTACCATCTAATACTCGTAATAAGTATTTGTTAATGGCTATAGATGAATATTGTAGTTTCCTGTTTGATGTCGATTCAGTGATGATGATAAAATGACTTGACCAAATTTTTAGCTTTTGTGGATTCCCATCTTATGTTCATTCTGATAGAGGTGCTATCTTTATTAGTCAAGAATTAAAGTCCTACCTAACTCAGAAAGCAGATCTACTCCATACCACCCAACAGACAATTCACAAGTTGAAGGGTACAATGGACTTATTTGGAGAAATATTCGCCTGGTGTTAAGAACATACAATATGGACCTAAAACTTTGGGAAATAGTTCTACCAAATGCTCACCATTCTCTTTGCTTCCTACTTTCAACATCTGCCAACATGAAAGGTTCTTCAATTTCCCCCAGTGCTCTTCTGTTGGCTCATCTTTACCATCATGGCTTGTCCCTGAACCTGTACTTCTGAGGAACTTTGTCCAATCAAGTAAAAATGATAATTTTTTTCAATAGGGTGGAATTGCTTGATGTAAATCCTACATACACAAATATCAAATACCCTGATAGAAGAGTCCACAGTGTCTCTTCAAGACCTGGCATCCCTCATCCATCCACTGAATTTAATGGGAGAATAAGTATCCCAAATATCAGTGTTATGAAATGAACTCTGATGTTTTGTATGCAAATGAACATACATTTTCTTTTATAAATTTTGCTGTATTTTGGGAAGGGGGGTATTATGGGGAGAGACACTGATAGTTTCATTTGGCTCAGTTTCTTTTGTTAAATGAAGCCTTTCTTAAGATTATCACCGTCTCATCATCCTGCTGTTTTGAATTGCTTTTAAATTCATAACAGCCACAATTTCTAGCGTGTATGTGTTTATTTAAAATTTGCTATATTTATGGGGGAATGGGGTTATCAGTTTTGGAGATAGTATTTGCAGATATGGTGGTTTTCTTGAGGTGCAAAAATGGCAATAATCATGTAGACAAACTTCTATGTCTGCACTATATAGATAGATGCTGAAGGAATGTTAATTTTGTTTTCTTTCATGGATAATGTGTTCTTGGAAAACAATTTATTAGAAATATCAAGGAAATATTACCACCTTCAGTTGATTATTGCTCTCTCCCAACTTCCGTTGCAGGTGTTGTGCTTTTCGTTTTTCTTCTTGGA